>DWON01008660.1:0-11965 GCA_018251015.1 Phocides pigmalion okeechobee | reverse complement strand
TAACCCGCCGTAAAGCAACATATTCTTCATGTATTGTGTTTCGGTTGCGGAGGTGTGGTTGCCGGATACACATTATTGGAAGCGACCATCTTAGTACTCAAGAGTAGGAACGCATCCGGGTCCATCCTCAAATAGAACTTCTGTTCAATTTGAGATTGGATGTGGTTGTCCATGGGCTGCAGTGACCACTTAACATCAGGTGGCCTGAATGCCCGTTTATTACTCTTTCATAATAAAAAAATGTGTACTTACGGGGCGCACATGCGGTGAGTGTGGCATTATAAAGATATGATAGATACCTATACACCTGTATGCTTTCTCACAAACAGCTGTTTTCATGATCCGTTTTCGGAGCAGCTCGTCTCGATCCGTGCGAGCTTCGTACAGTCGTACCATATACATACATATACACGTTAAGCGAATGCTCGGCCGAGCTACATGGTAGGCGGAGTGGGGGTGTTAGGTTTTATTTTCGGTCCTGAATTTTTTGATTCGTTCGCCGCGTTCAAAGCCCGCGATAAAAGCTATGCAATAGCTTAAAATAATTAAATAGTAAAAAAAACACTAACATACTTTTTGCGATCAGTACTCGCATAATTCATTTACGATGTCAATTTTGACAAGTTTTACTTAACTTGATTGAGCGGTATATTGTATGTACTGACATTTCTCAGAAACGATGTTATATGATGGCTCATATTGTTTATGAAGATGAAAGACAATAGACAATAACCATAGAAAACTAACAAAATTCTTTAGCATGACGCATTAGATGTCCCTTTTAACAATACCTACTATTATATAAAAGTGAGATGTTGTCCGTTTGATTGTTTTTTTTATGTGGGAATAGTAGCAAGCGAGCATCCAAACCACACAGGCTAAGTATGCTATTTACCTATTTTTTTAGTCTCGTTACAAGCTAAGTTTGCTATTTGTCTATTTATCTGATCTCGATACAGGCTAAGTATGCTATTTGCCTATTTTTCTAGTCTCGTTACAGGCTAAGTTTGCTGTTTGCCTATTTATCTGGTCTCGTTACAGGCTAAGTTTGCTATTTGCCTATTTATCTGGTCTCGATACAGGCTAAGTATGCTATTTGCCATTTCTCTGGTCTCGTAATAAGCTATGTTTTATCACGTTATGTGCCTGTACCTCTGGTCATATATTATCGCGCTATATTATCTTGGAACTGACCATTGAGATAACGTTATTTTGGGCGAGATTTCCGCTTTTTTAAGCAATATTCAAATTACGTATCGCTATACAGATTATAGTAAGTTTTTTTTGTTGAAAGAGGAGTAAGCGACCGTGTAGGTCACCTGACGTTAAATAGTATCTACGGCCCATGGACATCTACGTCCGACTTCAAACAGGGCTTAAGTCCTGTCTGACTTCGTACATAGATGCGTTGTTATTACTGATGACTGAGTTGGTCGGATCGCTCATAGGTGTAATCGACTGCCGCACCACTCCAAACGAAACTTAACAATTGTTTTAAAGCGAAATATAACGATGCGGGAGTATTGTTCCCCATACACCCACGTCCGGACCGTGTACTGTCCTGACTTTTTAATGTGAGAAGAGTAGCAAACGAGCATGCAAATCACCTGATGTTAAGTAGTCGCAGCCCATGGACATCCACGTACAACCACAAACACGACCGAAATCCTATCTGAGCTCGAACGCAGATACGTTGCTACTCCTGAGGACTAAGGTGGTCGCTTTAAAAGTGTAGCCGGCCTTATCAATCGAAACACAAGTAATGCTTTAAGCGGATTATGAGGGCGGCGGTGGTATCCCTGGTCGAACTATAGTTCTCCCTAATTTAAAATTGGAATGTCTACGAAGAGGATTTCTAAAGGAAATACACGAGATGAGTCTCCGGGAAGGGTTTACGCTTATCTTTATTACTAGGTCAAAAACTTGTCCTCTAAGTTTATAGTTGGCAAAGTCGCAGGTCAACGTTAGTATTCAAAGAAAACTAGCAAATTAGTCTAGCATGACGCATTTGACTAATGTTATGTAATTAATAACGTGACTAATATTATGTTATCAAATAACATATGTGAATGATAGGTGAATGGAAGACACAACAGTATCAAAGGCCACATGGTTATTGTGTCTGGAGATATTTATCTATGAATATCTATGTACTATCTATCTATCCATCTATCTATGTATATAAATAATAAAATTGTAGCTGATCGCTGACTGCTTATGGAAAATGTTTGAGAAAAACTATTTTAGGTATTTACCTTACTAAGTACTTAGTATTTACTAATAATAAAACTGGAACTAATCGCTTCTGTAGATGGAAGAAATATAAGAAAAGCTATTTTAAAAGGGACCTTTACTAACGCAACAGAACCCAAAACAATTGTTCATTATGCCATATAACGGGTCCTCACGATTAACGATTTTTGATTTTTAATTGCCGATATTTCGAACCAGTTGAACTCTTCGCGTTCGCGAACAATTTCGCCGTGAGCACGAGCCGTGCAACTCGTTCGAAATATCGGCAATAAAAAATAAAAAATCGTGTATCGTGAGTACCCGTTATATAACATAATTCAAATTCAAATATTTTATTTCATTGTAAGGTATTTACATACACTTAATGAACGTTAAGGGTAAAGTGTAAAATCAATACATCGGCTTTGAGCGCCCTGTTAATATTTTGAGATTTCGGAGTTTTGGCAGTATTGGGTCAGAAATATTTCGTGTACTAAGTAACTACGTAACATGTTATCCCTACTAACATTACAAATGTGAATGTAAGTTTGTTTGTTACTCTTTTACGCTAAAACTACTCAATCGATTATCATGAAATTTTGTACACATATTCTTAGAGGTGTTAAAAAGGACATAGGACTCATTATTATGGCGGACATGATTCTATGAAAATATAGCAACTTCAAAGCCTTCAAATTAATATCTTATAGACTATAGCTTCAGCTGTTTTGAATGTTTGTATATTTCATGTTATTTATGATCTTTGATATTTAATTAAGGGCTTCAAAATGAGCGAGCGAGGGAAAAATCTAGTAGTAAATAACGTTATCTTGTCAACATTAGCGCCACAGAAATGTCCTACAGAAAGGTCGATTTCAGAATAGATCTCCTACAAAAAGCAGGTCAATGTCTGGCTTATCTAGTTTTCGTAGCATTACTGAACAGTCTTTGTTTATCATACAGTAAGTTGATAGAATCATTCAGGTTAGATGTGGGATCTTTTAATGTAATGTTATTCTATAAATAATACAATTTTGTTTGATTTGAGAAGAGCTGCAAACGAGCACGCAAACCACGTGATGTTAAGTAGTCGCAGCCCATAAACACCCACGTACAACCACAAACACTACCGAAATCCTATCTGAGCTTGAACGTAGATGCGTTGCTACTCCTGAGGACTAAGATTGTCGCCTCGCTTCAAAGTATAGCCGGTAACCGCACCTCTACAAGCGAAACACAAGTAATGCTTTACGGCGAATTATGAGGGCGGAGTTGGTACCTCCCCGGCCGAAACTATAGTTCTCCCACCTTTTGTAAAATGCAAGAACTAAATAAAAGCCTGGCAACCTTAAATAATATAAAAGATGAAGGAGTGAAAGTCACGAACTGAATCAAGTTTTGTTTATTAAAACCCCGAATGGAAGGACGAATCGACTACGCCGATATGGTTTCCGTTTTTTGAGGAGTTCGGGGAATATGCGTGAAATATTGTATGTAGTCATGACTTAGTACCTTGTCTGATCTTAAAAGACTAACAAATAAATCATAATATTAAACATATTATAATAAAAGCCTTAAGTAAGCTATGGAAACAAAGTCTGTGCACATGTGGCATGATGCCGGGTCGATGATGAGGATTAATATTAATAGTAAAAAAATTGTTTATCACTTTTTTGGTAACTACTGTACATGATCTGCCTAATAAAGAATCAGATGACACACACGTGTTCTTGTAAGATACTAATTATATATTTGTAAAAAAAAATATCACATTTAAAAATGAAGTAAGTTCTAGTTCCGTCAACATTACAACAGCAAGAACCTCGCTTTGAATCTGATTCTGATTCAAAAGAGAACAAAACAGCATCCCGACTATCCTAGAAAATCTTAAACAAGATAAGTCCTATAATATATTCCTCTTTTAAATTATTTTGTGATTTTCTAATTAATATGCGTTTACAAAAATATCTATATTACACACATCAAAGAAATAGTAATCATTTAAATGTACGGAATAAAGAGAATTTTTCAATATTCCTCAAAACTTAACATCGATATAAATTAACTTTTCATATTTTATCTTACTGATTTAGACGAATGTTTATATAATAATATTAACTTTTATAAAATGTGCTTAGAGATATTTTACATGAAGTATTTAAGTACAATGTTGATTACTAAATTATTTGCCACATACAAACTCTATACTATTGATATAAACTCTCTTTCTTATTTTAATGATATATCAAAACGATTTCTTATCTATCTTCATCCTTCTGTATCAGACCACTACCTTAGTCTCGATCGAAAACCTTTGGTAATACGAAATCTCCATAGCCCGAAATGTATCTCCGTTGGGTATTGCCTTGAAGTTACCATATTTTGAGATTTATCACGAGAAAATATGCGCAGTCCACATATATTTCGTGTGCCGTATTTTTCTAACCTTTCCTGGCATTTGCTTGAAGAAATTTTATACCATTTATTATGCTCAGATTTCTCGGCCAGTATGTGTTTGGGATCATTATGGAAAAAGACTATTGATCTTCAATTCGAAGTCCTGTGCTCTGTGTTCTTTGTCCTGTATCCTGTATCGTATGTCCTGTATCCTATGTTGTGTGTCCTCTGTCGTATGTCATGTGACATGGGCCTATGCCCTATGTCCTGTGTGCTGTCTCCTGTGTTTTGTGTCTTTTTTCCTGTGTCCTGTGTTATGTGAACTACATAGTATCGTTAGATATTTCTCTAATAGATATTGGTTTTTTAATAACTACTTATTTTTAATTCACTACCAGTAATCAAAATTGTGTATTAAAATTGAAATTCAAGCATAAGCAAATTTAAAATCTAAAGTTATCGTTAACGATTTGGTGTCCGTACTCTCGAATTTTTCGCTATTATAAATTCGACTTAATAATTTCCTTTTGGAGTAAAAACGTAACCAGATTATTTTGACAACGTAGAAGACGGATAAAAATTGATTGATAGGTGACTAAAGTTTGAGCGGAAAGATACTATGGATGCTTTCAAAATTCGTCCAAGGACATTTATCTACAGTAGAATAGTTGTGTCTAATGCACCTTATAAGCGAGATGACCATTTTAGTCCTCAAAAAGCAATCCGTCGATTAAGGAAGTTTGAGAGATTTTTATTAAAAGGTAACAAACGATCGTGCTATCAGCCTGTTAAGAACTGACTACGAACCATGCAACTGGTTCCAAGTATCGGCAATTAAAAAACGAAACCGTGAGTATCCGTTATATAGTAAAATGTATCATACATTATGCATTCGCACATGCTTGTGCATATCTCGGCCATAAATTGCATACAAAATTGTATCGAAATTGGCTTTAATTAGCATATAACGATGTCACAATTTAAAATATATAGCAAGCTTATTTATACAGTAATCCCCCGATTTTCCATTAAATAAGCCTACATTTTCATAACCAATGACGCTGGTCGAATTCAAATTTCAATAAATATGCAATGAATTTATGGCAATACGTCTTCAAATATTAAATAATAAATAATTAATCTTCAAATATATATATACATATACAATACATATACAATACATACAATACAATACATATATATACAAGAAAGGTACTGATAAATCAAAAGATCAACACAGAGTCGAAACGGCAGTTTCAAAAACAAAACTATACATTTAACTTTAGAAATTAAAGAACTTACGGATTGTAGAGATAAATAAATATATTACAGACCTAATTATAAGGTAGACCGATCATCTAATGGACACTTGTCAAGTGTCTGGCATAGTGCTCTTAAAATGCAGGAATATAGCTGTGTTCCTGCGTCACATTTTGCGGTTAGGTGGTGGGCATACCAAACCGTTTCCTGGGCCCTGGATGGCGAGGTCCCCGCCACTCCACAATCGCACTTGCTTAGAAGACCGCCCACGAGCTCACGCGTCCGCATCGTTTTACATTCGTTATAATTAAATCAGTTCAAATCGAAGAAGCTATTCATTAGTTGGGATATCCAGCTCGCAACTGGAGGCCGACACTCAACAAACGGTTACAGGACTAGACTTACGTCTATACTGTTATTCTAAGGAGAAAAGCTAGTATTTCGTGAAATGTAAGTTCCAAAACACCAAAATAATTATTTAAAGGTAAGGTAAGGAACTAGTAGCAGCTTATCTACGTTCTAGCTCGGATGGGATGTAAGTCATGTTTGCACGTCGATATCTACGGGCTGCGACTTCTTAACATCAGGTGGCTTGTATGCTCGTTTGCTACTCTTCTTACATAAAAAACCTAATTGAAAAGAAAAATATAAGTCACATTATTGGCTACTTATAGGAACTAATGTTATTATTCCTTATTAAGGAAACGTATTGAAGACCTCAAAGAATTTTGCATTAGAAATGAACATAACGACGGAACTATAACATTGCGTGATAAATAAGTCCTAGACTGGAATTCTGGATATTAAAATATTAACTTCGTATTAATAGAAACTTCAATAAGAACTTTTCCACCTGAAGGGAATTTAACCACTGTCAGTGCAAAACCACGACCTTCATAATAGAGAAATCGTTACCTAACTTGAACGAAAAACAATGAATTGAGCCTATTATTTTAAATACAGACAACAGAGGCCCACGTCCAGCAGTGGACTGAAGAAGAAGAAAATAGTTTTAAATACCTATTAAAAGATTTGGGTCAATCCAATAGTATTTCAGTTCTAAATTGAATACAGAACACAATGAAAAGGGTTGAGAAGTGTAACAAAGTACCGTTCTTTAAAGAGAAATTACTTTCTACGCTATAAAAGCAGAAGACGCTGAAGGAAAATACAAGGCGTTTAATATTATTCATAAGTTCTTCGGCACAGGGTGTTATTATTAAACTGCAAGAATATTATCTCGTAATTGTGAACTCTTTGAGACAGTAGAAAAAAATATCTTGGAAAATTTCAAAATTGATGGTGTCTTGTCTTGCAACGCTGTTAGAATTTACAAAGACTTGGCACGAATTTGTAAATCATTTTTCATTACACACAAAGGTTTATCATTTACATTAATATTACATGTAGCTTAATTGATTACGGAATAAGGATTGCAAAGCTCGAGAATTAGAAGCTTTTCCAAATATTAAACTTGTATTTAATTAAGCCCTTGCAATAAACTTCAAAAAAGGAGGAGATTCTTAAATAGGTTGAATTTTTTGTGTTTGTTGTTGCATAATTTTTGAATTCGAATTTAAAATTTGCTTTGAAAAACTTTTTATGAAACGATTAAGAACTTGTCCATCAACTAATTGAATAACTTTCCTAATTTAGTTCATTTTTAATTATTCTAAAATTTAAAATTTCATACTAAATTCTTTAAATTCCAAATCGCATGTATGTACATATCTCTGAATTAAATTCATGAAAATTAAGACTTACAGAAGTACAGACTAGACGAAAGTATTTGCCTACGGAACCCTAATAAATATATCTATTAAACCTACAGACACGGCCCGACCGCTAATCTGTAAAATTAATCTCGGTAAATAATGAACTGAAAACTTAAAACAGATTTTGGCTGCCATTTATCATTCCCATGAACAATATTTACCTACGTTTCTCTTTTGAATTAATTAAATCCCTCACTTTAAGCCCTTGCTTTTGGTTAATACGACGAAATGCGGAAGAGTAAGCGAGAGCGGATTGTTGATCTATTTTCTTACACTTTGCTCATTATTTACATAATTGTGATGATCTATTGATTATTCGTTTTTTGTACTGTTATAAAATAGCAACGGATTTTTCTATACGTGATGATTTTTTGAAATAACCGATTTATCGTCTCTTTAGTAATACGTGGTTCCAATCATGAATATTTTACGTTTAAAAATCTTGTACATAGATTTAAATAATGTAAGTTTGGATATAATATTCTGCTCGACCCTTCTTCAATAGGCGCCGTCATGTAATCGGGAGCTCAATTAAAGTGGTTAAACGTTTTTTTTTACACGACAGCCTAAATTATATGTAATTAATTAAGATATTTACGACATCTAGTGTATACACTACATTATCGACTGACTGCGTTTGTTGTTAGTTGTAAATTCTTAGTGGGGTTATAGCTAACGCTTATTATATTTTTACTTTTCAAATCGCACTCTGAGTAAATTTTCAAGGTCTTTCATTAATTCCCTGAAGTATGTTCAAATTCACAACATACACTTTGTACCACCCAATTTTATGAAGTTTGGTTAATTACCTGCGCTAAGATAGCGGAACTAACAAACTCAAAATTAGGCCCTTTGAGTTAAAAAATGTATATTTGTGTATGATTTTACATTAATATTATTGCGTAGGGCATTTTACTATGTAACGGATACTTACAATTAACGTTTCTTTGTTTTTTTATTTACCAATACGAACAATAAATATAGCCATACAGTGAACACATAATACACAAACAACATACTAAACAAATTACAAACATTAGGAATAATTTAAGACATCAAACTTAAGTCAAAAATTAATACAAACGTTTACTGAGATAAAACGTACACAAAAAAGAAAAAAATAAGGTGAATATATGATTTATTGCTGATATTTAGACTTGTCGAACTAGTTTCAACTAATGTTTAGACAACTATCTTTAAGAGGCTACCACAATCCGTCCAACTTGTTCAACATTTCTAAATATCAGTTATTAGAAATCTTTAGTAGTAAGTCTAGTCATGTAGTAGAATAAATATACGTTGATCATTGTATTTCTATAAAAAATATTCTTGAGACTTGTTACTACGTCATTATCAATTTCCATAACCAAAATTACCATAATAAACAGAAACAATAAAATTAAGGTGTTCGAGAAATTTAACCTCTACGCTCTTATCAAAATTACTTCTTATCGCGAATGCTTTCGCTAAAAGTGTTTCCTCATTACCATTTGGAGCTTAATTGTTCAACAGTGCCTTGCGGGCACCTCGGCTGGGATAAATAATGGACTGTATCCTATTTCCTTTTCCATCTCACACGTTAAGACCGTTTTCTCGTGCGCTTGAACTCATTTATTTCCAGAACATTCTTCTGTTCTAGTACCGTTCAAATTTATGTTAATAGACTTGAGAGATCTTGTGGAATGAAATTAGCAGTGGTATTTAATTTTCTGTTAATTAGCTAACGTTAATCGTGTAAGTCTGGAGCATTAGAAGCCACATTCTATTTGTCATACATGTTAATACATTAATCCAGTTCATTGAGTACTAGAATTCTATGTCGATTTAAATTTGTGAAACTTATTATACAATAATTTGACTCCCAATATTTGAAGATCAAGTTAGTAGAACCCCAGCAATTAGAGATAACTTGCATATTTACAAATTTTGCAAGATTTTAGAACCTATATTATTAGGGGAGGTACGAAAAGGTGACAAGAGGATCGTTGCGAATATCGCACAGAGCATTGTGATCGCTATTCAACATGGAAGTGCAATTAGCGTCCTTGGCACCGCCTCATGGGCACGGACTTGCTTGAGATAGTTTAGCTTAGGCTTTCATTATAATTCGTTTTCAATGTTTTTAATATTATTATTAAAATGTATATTAATATATGAAGCAGTAAATACTTTTTTGCTGTTTCTACATTGAATGGACGGATTTACATTTATTGTTATTTTTACTATTTTCTTTCAATAAATTCAACTTCCGCCTCTTTTGTCATCATAACCGGGTCCTACGTTACACAAAGCAGCGCTACGCTTACGAATAATATTATATAATACACTATAATTGTTATCTTTCAGTCCCTTTGTTGCAGTGACGTCTGTATTAAACAATTAATTGGAGCCCATTATAAACGTAACACACTTTTCGGGCAAAATAAGATTTAATTAACAAGCCTATTATGCCAAAGGCTATAGAAATACACTCGCTTCTAAGCTATATATTTTGTGAATGAATCAATTAAGCATTTCTAATGTTTCTGTTTTTTGAAATATAGGAAAAGTAGCATACATGCGAGCAGGATGGCCTGTTTTAAAGAAAATTATTACTTAATTATGTTGTATTAAGAAGTATTGCCTTCTTTAAGGACAAAGATTTGAGACTTCAGAAAATTGTTACTTAATTATGTTGTTGTAGAAGTTATCGTCTTCTTTTAGGATGAAATGGTTACTTCTGTTGCTTTAAACGTATTTCTTTCTTGGAGACAAATTATAATTTCGTTTAAAACCAAAAATATTTATAATAATAATAATAATTCTTTATTCATCTCTTAATGTAAGTTACATAATTATGTACGGGGCAAGAGTCTCCCTTTAAGCACTAAGTACCTGCAGTAGGAGCCTCCGCTCTTCTTAAATTTACAAGCAGTTATAAAATTTTAAAAGAAAAAAGAAAACAAATCGGTAGGTAACTAGTTATGAGTAACTGTGTGTGTGTGTATGTGTGCGTGCGTGTGTGCGTGCGTGTGATACTTGACGTAAACTTTGAATTAAATCTTGATCTACACCCGGAACTATATGAACAGCTACCATATTTCTTACTTAACTGCTTTCTGAAATACCGGGCGTACAGAACTGTATAGGAGTACGAGTAACAGTGATGAATGATAATGGAGGTAATAAACCATGTTCGTGGATATGCATCTTGCGAATGTAATGCAGGCTTTCCTCCGTAAGCCTTTGAAAGTATTTTTGCAACTGTCTGAAAAGACTGGCAGTGTTTTTCGATTGTATATGTCTACTTATTCCAACCGACACACAAGTAATGCTTTACGGCGGATTATGAGGGTGGCGGTGGTACCTCCCCGGTGGAGTCCATATATCAAATTGTCCTATCAGTTAAAATAACTTACACATCACATTCCTGGTTGTTAACTGTATGTCAGTGCGACGAGCGCTAAAGCCTGTAAGCTTGTGGATCGATGGCACTAACTTATGCGATAAGTCTCGTGTGCGATCCATAGCTCATTGGAATGTTACGGATTTGGTTCCTAGGATCGAGATTTGCGAGAATGATTTGCGAACACGACAATCAAACGGTAGTACTACTGCGTAGTAGTACTGCGTAGACCTGCGGGAGCACTTAGAAATTATCAATTATATTTTCTCTTATTCGGAATCTTATTCTTGTTCGAAGCGTAACTAAAATTAAGAAGATGTGGAAATAATCGCACCGGACTATGTTCTATTTCTTTTAGGTTTTCCTTTCATTATTATATACTTCTTTATTGTACGTTATTAATTATGATAGTAACATATATAAGTTATTGTATACGACATAATACAAAAAAAACGCATATAAAGAAAAATGTAGCACAAACAAAAGGTTTTTATTATTTTTTCATTTATGAGATGTTAAAAAGAACGCAACATTTTGGCTACAATCACTAGATTGTAGTGACAGAAAATCTCTTGAAACGTATTATAATATAATATAAGATAAACATAATATAATTATAAGTGGTGACACACACACACACGCACACACATACATACATACACACACACGTACACTTACACACACATTCATACACACACACACACACACTGGAGGTGGAATTTAGAATTTATTTAGAATTTATAATGTAAATTATAGGATAAACATTATGAGATATTAAAGTAGCTCTAAAATTTTAACTTTGAAAGATAACTGATAGATAATTTGTTCATATATTAGTGTATATGTATAATTTTATTCTACTTTATGATATGGAAGAGCGGGTTCACCTGACACAAGCATTTGCATATGCTTACTA
>DWON01008659.1:0-11965 GCA_018251015.1 Phocides pigmalion okeechobee | reverse complement strand
GTATCCGGCAACCACACCTCCCCAACCGAAACACAATACATGAAGAACATGTTGCTTTACGGCGAGTTATGAGGGTGTGGTGGTGCCGCCCCGGGCGAGCGTTAACGGTTCACCACCTTTATAAAATATTTGTAACCTTTCTTTTATATAAAAAATGAAGATTCATTTTGTGTAATTCTTTGCGGTCCTTTAGTGCGGAAATTACTTATGTAACTTATCTCTATTTTTTAACCATTTATCAACACGTTATAATAAATTGGAACGCAACATTTACCATAAATTTGTAATAATAGTAAACAGATTATTAGTAATATTTTCCAGATTACGTACTCATCATTTAATTTACAGTTACCTTAAATGAAATCAAATACTTTAATTTCATTTTATTCAATCCAAAGCAGTTTTATCATTAAACTAGTTCAAATTTTTTCATTATAATTTAGTAGAAATGGTACCTTGTGACCCGGCGTCGGTGCCGTACCGTGCCGTGTCGACAAACGGAAAAATGCCGTATCAATCTCTACGTATATACTAGAATAAACCTCAATCCAACTAATTTGAATACTTCTGTCGTTTCTCGTGGGAACACTGCTGCAATGCGGCCATTCCAAATATTTGATTAAACATTTTAATACACCGCCCGGGCCAAATCGTTTTGCCATTCCTTTCGACTAGAATGTTCCCATTATTATAAAAACCATTGTGGATATATTTTTATGTGAGAACAGTAGCAAAGGAGCATGCAAACTACCTGATGTTAAGTAATCGCAGTCCATAGACATCCACGCACAACCATAAACACGACTGCAATCCTATTTGAGTTCGAACGTAGGTACGTTGCTGCTCCTGAGGACTAAGATGGTCGCCTCGCTTCAAAGTGTAGCCGGTTATATGGTTCATATGCGAAATATGTTTCACATGTGCAACAAATTAATTTTATAACTATAACAGCAACATAATGTTGATGTTATGTCAAACTTTACTATGTATAAACTGAAAGTTTGATACATACGATTATAAACAAATATTTTAAAATAAATAAAATATTTTAAAGGTGGTAGAGCTGTTAGAACTCGCCCGGGGCGGCACCACCGTCACCCTCATAGCCCGCCGTAAAGCAACATTTTCTTCATGTATTGTGTGTTCGGTTGGGGAGGTGTGGTTGCCGGACACACATTATTGGAGGCGACCATCTTAATCCTCAAGAGTAGGAACTCATCCGCGTCCATCCTTAAATAGAAATTCTGTTCTGTTTGAGATTGAAAGTGGTAGTCCATGGGCTGCAGTGACCACTTAACATCAGGTGGCCTGCATGCACGTTTCTTAATCTTTCATAATAAATATATATATATATCATCGCGGAATTTATACATTTTTCAATGTAACGGGTACTGTAGTCGTTAGACCTTGTCGAAAGCCGTATAGGCAGTTTGAAAAAGTTCTACAGATTGGTTGACCATTAAATGTAGAACCAATACCATGATACAGCACGGTGAAGTATTCTCCAGGCCTTCTCCAATTGTGGGGAAGACACGCGCCAAAAAGAACAGCATAAAATTTAAAAAATAAATGTACCAACAATAATCGTTACAATAGGATTACAAAATCCAAAAGTATTTGAAATGTAAGATATATTGACGTCATCAATGTAATCCCTGCTCAAACATCACGAGTTAAAACTGAAACAAGTAATGAGTCTAAAGGGATAAGTTGATAAATAAATTAAATGTAAGTATATATGCTGGAAACAATTTTATTGCCATTTTCAAAATATGAAGAGCTTTTTATGCATACATGAAAGACTTCAGAGAGGCCACGCTTTACTTTTTGACTATGAAGGGTTACTCTTCTCTACGTAAAAAGAGAAGCAAGCGAGCGTGCAGGTCATCTGATGTTAGAAGTTGCAGCCCATGGAAAGTTTACGTGCGACCTTGAATAGGACTGAAATTCTCTTTGAACTCAACACATACATGCCTTGCTGTTGCTAAAGACTAAGACTCCGTTCCGACCTAAATACAGAAGAAGCCTAACAGCAGATTTTGAGTGGCGGAATACCCCCAGTGGAACTTTAGTTACCATCTTTGTTACGATAAAAACAAAGCAAAAAGAACATAAAACAAATGATAACTTGATAAATCAACATCAGGTGCGTGATTAATTGTTATACAATTAAACTTAGATACAGTTCGAACCGAAATACCTACACACAGGTAGTAAATTCTTTACGCCGATTATGCTACGTAGAACAAGTAATAAATTTTGTAGTAAATAATAATACTTATTGTGGCAATTATCCAACAATGTACTCGCTATATTGTATGTCAATTTAAATAGCACTATCCGAATACAATAAACTCATATCATAATACAATAGATAAAGGGCCATTATTCTTTGCTATCGGCGTAGGAATAATAGAAACGCCAAAAGGGTTGAAACGTACACTATCTATTATGGAGAGATGTGACATTATCTGAAATCATATGACACCACAACGCCTTATGTTCGATTAGATTCGCGCGATTCAGGCGTTAATGTCATCGAGATAGAGAATAGAATCGTGTGGGACGGGTGATTTAAATGTGACGCATCGGCCGGGTCGGCGTCCGCGCCGCTATCTAGGATCCCGACCTTCGACTCAACCCCAGGCATCCACCGTCACCCTTATCTTAACAAACGAGGACAAAGATCCGACGCCGCAATTTATAAACACTATAAACAACTCCGACAAAATTAATTAACGATAAAAGCACAGAATTTCAATTTGAAACCGATCGTGATCTCAGGGGCTGACTCGTCGATCGTTAGCGAAGATAATGGACTACGGAGATTGCCAAAAACGAGCAAAATTTTCTTAAAGCAAATAAAGCGAGCGTGCCTCGTAGACGGAACCTGTTTTGAAAACAGGGCCCGGGACGATGCGAATAAGATAATCGACTCGGCAATTCCGATGTGGAAAAACTGACGGAGCCTTCCTCTGCATAATTAGCTATCAATGAATTATTGAAGTGGACGAAGAACAAAGACACGGTAATGTTATTCCGTCAAATTAAAGTCACCGGCACGATACATCAGGTCGTGACGATTATGTAATTGTTTATTCGGCGGCCGATGAAATGACGAAGGAGCCACGGAGTCATTTCGAAATGGTCGAAGACAAATTGATTGAAGGCACTCAGAACGCGGGCTATTCGGTATTTAGTTAAGCGAGCGGGTTCTCAAGCATGATAAGCAAAATTGATGGATGACAATGCGTCTTACTGCAGCGCCCAACAAAAGAATAGTTAATTAATTCCAAGATGAAAGTTAACAAGAAACACAGGAAACCTCACGTGGCATCAAAAACAAATCATAATTACGAAGCTATAAAAAGTATTTGTAAAACAAAGATTGTATCTGTTTTTAATGGGACGACAAATAGGTTCCTAAAATAAATATATGCTGAAATGTGAGCAACATTTGAACTTGAATTTAATGAACTAAATTTTACTTATGTTTAAGACCGTAACATGTTTAAGGGACCATTTGGAATTCATGTTAATTAGTTGTAATTGGAGTCGATAAAATCTTAGTGTATCGTTTACTACTGAAACAAGCCTTTTGATATTATCAAGAACTGTCGCATTACCAATTTTAATTTGAACTTACATCCCATCTTATGGCGCTTCCGAAAAACAAGTACAGAATAACTAATTACTTGGAGATTTTTAATAAATTATGGATCTTCATTGTAAATGCACATGTCAATGACAAGTTAGTTAGACAGGATGCCGAATCAAAAATACACGCATACCTCGCCAAATGACTTCAAAGCGTATTTAAGTGATACATTTGCCTTTTGGAACATTTTGATCGCAAAAAAGCAAGGACAACCTTTTGAAGTTGTCGCTCAAAATATGTTGAAAGAAAAATTTAAGTAAATATTAACTCTATCACCCGAGCGAAGCTGGGCCGAAAGTAAGGAAAGTACTCACGTCTCAGCTAGATGGTGGAGGCAGCCGTGCCTCGCGTGATATCGTCTCGGTGGCAACTCGCTGTAGCAGCCGCCACCTCGCCGCGATCTGCACATATAGCCCGTGCTGACACACTGCGCTGTGTTGCAGTAACATCGCACACCATCCGTGTCTGGTTTTGGATCTGAAAATAAAATACTAAGTTTTAAAATTGATAGAACAGTTCACATAAATGCGCTGTAATTCTACCATCAAATAGTAATTGTTTTTACAAACCCACAAAGAGTGTGTTTAATAATAATAAAAGTTTCAGTAATGTTTTAATTTAATATCCAGTATAAATAATTTTAAAAAAAGATCGAAATGAAACCTTAATAGGAAAAACACTTAAAAATTCGAAGCTTGAGTACAGGCCTAACATGGGCATAAAAAAATTATACATGTATATTAATAATATATATGTACAATAATTTGTACAGGTAGTGGTACATGTATGTATTAGTACATATAAGAAAGCAGATAAAATTTAACATACTTTAATTTTAGTAATAACGTAATTGTGGTCACATTATTTGAATTCGCAATTCGTGTTTATATCTTGTTCCGAAATGATGTTGCGATATAAATGTGTTCTCTTGGAGACGAGCCTATAACCGTAGTCAATATTGACAAGTGGTTCACTTCAATAAATTTGTCAAAAATATTAACAGGCATTTTGTTCTCCAGTTAAAAATATAGATTTCAAACTTACAATTGAAGTCATTACCCCATGCATAAGTCTAGAATAACATTTGCTGTTGTAGAGTTGAAAACACTTCTGCGGATAAAATCCGTTTAATTTCCACTTTCATTGCAAAGCGAACAATAAAGTATGTTTACGAGCAATGGATTTTATGATTTATTTATAGCGGCCTGAGTCAGTACAGGAAATTGTCATTGCGAATGCAAAGGAAACGCGGATAGTGGTGGCGGTTCCAATCACAGGCGACGACGTCTTGGCGCCTAGGATCGTAAACTTTGATAGCAGATACTCCGCACCGTCCAGCTAGAGCTACAACCAGGGTTGTTACCGATTCAGGGCATTGTTGACAACGGTTTATATAGAAGACTAGCTAGTCTGAATGGGCAATGACGAAACATAATTAACGGGAATATGACCACCCCCTTAATAAACACTTTTCAAATTAACTAGACTAATTCATCTGCAGCTTCCCCTGCAAAGTACAAAACTTTGGTGCTTGCTATAAATTGTGTAGTTATACGTAAGTTGAAGAATAAAAGGTTGTTCTTGACTATAATTACTTTACGTCTTTTTTAGTTTCAATGCAATATAGCGTAATATAGCAAGGAATACATAGCTTATAACGATACCAGAGGTACAGAAATATTTAATGACTCTAATTAAATGTTTTGAAACAAAAAATCATGACTGTCGGAGACAAAAATGATGTCTCAAATTTAACAGGAGTCAATTATAACTATATTTTTCATCCAAACTCATATTTCAAGAGCACATGAAATGTAAATAGGAATGAAGGACACAATTTATTTATTACACTATTAAAATATACGCTGCAGTTCAGTATTGTGGTCAACAAATTGAAGACACAATTGTAATTTTAAATGTATTAGATTATTCAATTCAATCATCAATAAACAACATAAGAAATTCCACGAAACTTCGGCAAATTCATCAATCAATATGGAAATTATTCCTAATGCTGATTTAGAAACTGTGCTAGTGTTCTGAGGTCTGATTTTTTCAATATGTCTATCATAGCACATACTAGACAACCCTAAGATGACTATTTATTACCCCTAACAATATCGCTTTACTGCACCTTGATTTGTTCTTGCACGCCTATAAATTTAACTGCGGCTCCGTGCATGACCACTCAAAATTCTGTTAATCGGATGGCAACGAGCTAAAACTATTAGCGTCTACGTCATAAAATGTTTCGAAACGACACTCCTTGGTGCTGCTTCCACAATGGTGTGCTTTTCGATTTTTACTCAAGAATTTGAGACTTTTTAGGGAAAAAATAGACTGTCACATAAGAATGTACTCTTCTTTGTGACTCTTACATTTTACTCTATAAAGGATACAACAAGACACTGCTTACACACACGCGTGCTTTGCTTTTCGATTTTTACTAAGAAATTGGAGACTTTTTAGGAATAAAATAGACTATGTCTTATTGTAAAGTTTTCGTAAACAAACCAGGCGCCAGAATAATTCACAGCAATATCGGTATAGACACGCCATTTTAACTCGTCGTCGAAATCATAAAAACACTATTACTGTAATGTTTTGGACTAGTAAAAAGCGTTCCGAAGCCGAAAAGCCGATGAACCGGCAAAAATAACATACAGATGGTCCGAACGAGTATCGTATGAATAATGCGTACGTCATACTTGCCGGGCCCCTACATAAATATCCTACGAGCCAGCCTCCGACCGCATTCAATGTAAATGCTTCGGCTCCAGACGGTGAAACAAAACGAAATTAATTTCAGAGGAACGCCGCTTTATTTGCTCGAGGAATACGAGGGGACCCCCTATGAGGTCCCGCGTCTTTAATATCTCTTACGTTCAAGGAATCGACATTATCGTCTAATTTTGAATGATTAGTGACTCACTCGAATGACGGCGGGACATCGATTAAAAGGCCCGATAACAAAATTTTCATATTCATGTAGAAACTTTCTGGGAAGTTAATTAAAAACCAGAATTCAGTTGCAATGAGTATTAGGAACGTATGTAAAAAATTCCATCGTCCCGGATTCGGGCAAGAAGTTTTTGAATTCGGTTCATTTTGTTTCGAGTCGATGAAGTCTTTGAGCAGCGGGAGGGCGGCTTCACGACAAATAAATAATGAGTAGAGTAAAAAGATGCCAAGTGCGTCAGACTACGTAAATCGAAAGGTTCCGTAGTTAGAGCACCGTAATCAATACAACAAAATTTCCCATACCTCAAAAATTACCTTAAGGCAATGAAAATTGAATTGTTGTGCATTTTCTAAAATTCTCTTATTACAACATTTTTCAGTATCATAAGTCTAAATGTTGAGGATGACAGAGATGGTAGATGATAAGCAATTTTAATTACTTTGAAGTAAAAGTCTCATAAATTATACATATAAAAATAAAGTAATTCTTCAACCAAACAACGACGAAGGGACATAGGGCCATAATCAAGCCAAGTGTTCCTTCAATAGCCATTTGTTGCAGAACTCAAAAAAGGGCACAGGAACAAACGACCGAATTTAATAACTGAAACCCGTGCGACGGAAATTGTAACTTCCAATAATGATGTTGACGCAAAATTGCGTTCATTAATAACGCGCTTTATGAAATCGAGATTGTTCGGTAGTTACCTTCGTATTGTCTTAGATTGAGTTTACAGTACAGTAGACAGCGATTTGTAAAACAACTGGAATAGTGATACGAGGTAAACTAAACTACCGTCCCGTGGCTCAACACGGATCTTTTCTCAAAATGAGAAAGTTTAGGCCGTAACTCGTCATGCTAGCCAAGACCGTATTGGTAGATACCTTTAAGAACTTCATAGAAAACACTTAGACATTCAGATTTCCTCACGATATTTTCTTTCGAAATTTTAAATAGATGCATAGGTTCAAAAATCAAAGGAGTCTCAAGGATGCGGATGCCGAACTCTTCGTTTGAGAATCCGAAGCCGAAGTAGTATAATTATAAGCGAAAATTTGGCGATAACGTAGTTTTCTCTATATCGCTGATAGTTTTATAAAAAAAGTTTTAGGTATACTATATTGTTGTTCCTATCACAAAAACAAATCATCGCGTGCTAGTGATGTTTGGTATACCTTGAAGCTATGCATATTAATATTGCCTATTTATTTTATTTACTTACAGATCGCATATTCCCTTGCAAACGATATAGCATTATTCTTGTAAATTACAGCGTTTTCATTTCTATTTTAAACATGAACAGGATCAAACAGGCAGTTCGATATGGCGTTAAATATTTACTCATTAGCGGCGCAATTAGCGTTATCGGTTCCCGTACATTATGTTGGATGGACGTCATTAACTCGCTTTTACAATCAATTTCAAGTCAAAAGGAAGGCACGAACGGTGCACCAAAGGATAAGGTAAATAAAAAATAAATAAACAGAAGAGAAAAGGCCCCGGCATGTTATTTGGAATTGATAAATGGCCCTCCTGAGACGTGCGAGACAAGGATGAAGCGAGGCGGGAGAGAGACAGAGTTCCTAATGAGTCGAAAACGGGATGTATAAGTATGGGATAAAACTCTAAAAGATAAAGTAAAGTGCCCCTTATCCTACTCAAGTTTTTGATTTCAGTATGTTATTTACATATCAATTTTGATCGTAGCGTTAGTCTAGATTTTTCAAGGATCCTATGCAATGCAGTCAATAAGTTTGTTACGATTTTACTAAGCCTTATTTACGTAAAATTAAATTGGATACTACCATAAATAAAGTTAATTTTAATGAGGAAAAACTATGCTGTAATACTAATATCAAAATTGTAAAATAAACTAAAACGCATAAATAAAAATCTACGTACGAAACAATTGTGTGGATATCAACTGAATATATTAAACAAATCTAAATTTCTAATGATACCATATTAAAATCGTGTCGCTTTAACGTGGCATATAAATTAGTCGCGTCTATTTTGTCTATGACTCGAACTGTGAAAGCCATAGCTCTTAATAATTGAATCTTAATAATCTTATAAGATTACACATATTAAACTGACAGTTGCTGATGTCAAAATTAGAGATATTTTTATACAAATAGACATTTAACTAACATTAGACATTGTTATTGTTAAATGTGGATAAAATCCGTCTAGACCGTCTTTTAATCTATGCTTAACAGACGGTCTAGACGGAATATAGACTACGGTTAATGAGCGTTTTAGACTGTATTAGTCGACGTCTTCAGTTAACGCTGAAGACGGTGCCTAGATACGGTTAAGAAGCACTATATGGCATCCAGACATTTAAGAAACGGTCTAGACAGAATCTAGACTTCGTTAACAAACTTCAGTGCGAAGGGGCTTTAAGGACTTAAGACGGCGCCATTGCATCTTCACGGCGCATTTACGACGAATGCACGGAACTTCACGGATGTAAGCGTAATTCATCTGTTTGGTCTCCCCCCAATCGGGCGCACAGTAATCAGTTACCGACACGTGTACACTCAAATTTGTTCACTTTGTGTAAGTAATTGTCGAGATGAAAGGACTTTTCAAATGTATTTGTGTACTCAAACGAAATTAATCAATTTAAGCGTGATTTCATTTCAATCACTATTGGCACCATTGATTATGCTGATTATGGAAGTAAATGGATTGAAAGGAATATAAATGAGATGCATGGATCAAAGCAAATGCATGCGCTCAAGTAAGCACTGAACGTGGTCAGTTTTTGAATGAGTGACCGGGTGCTTGTCCGGTATAAATGTTTCCGGACTTCATAACAGCATTACGGCACTTAGACAACTTCACAGCAGTAATGTAGAAGTCTCCAGACTATGCAGCATTCATCAGACAAAAAGATGGTAAATAATGAGTCCAGCCAATTCTAGAACGTGTGACCGGTACATTTACATAAAAATTTCCGAACTTCACAATAGCCTTAAATTAGATAACTTTATAAAAAATTTTGCAAAAGTTTGCAAACGCATTTTTAATGGAATACCGCTGTTCTTGTAGTTGACAAAGAATTTATATGTATACCACGAAGTAAAAGAATGTAGATAGCCCAAAAATGTAGGTGTCTTAGCGAAAATAATTTTTATGAGAAACAATATTTATATTTATCCACTTTAGGTGTGACTGACTCCTGTTCTATATGAAGTTGATAACAGTGACCACTTACCATTAGATGGTCATGTTCATTAGCAACTTTATTGCACAATGCTGCCAATATTAATAAGATAACGTCGTTTGATACATCCAAGTATCCAAATGCCAGCCCAGCCTTTTGATTATGTAAATGTAGGAGCGATTTGATCGGGAGTCTTCGCAAATCGCTATTGAAATGTTCTCGTGAACGTGTTCGCAGATCGAGAGGCAGATAAGTACCGCTTCGGTTGCGACGTCTCTTCAATTATATTAAAGCGCCGACGAGTCCCGCTTCGGATATTAAGTTCCAAAGATTATAAATACAGTGTTTCTTTCATTTAGCATTGAAGATTTTATTTAGATTACGATTAGGTAGTGGTATGACTTTTCTTTGTTCGACAGTGACAGTACACCTGTTTCGGGTACTTTTTCGATTAGAAATATTCTTTCGTAGTAATGTATTGTAGACTTCTGATAGTAGAATGCAGTGGTTATTTAGCATCCACATAAAAATTTTGATAACTAAAGATTTTGTGTACAATTAACAAGTTATCAATTATTGATTGAATATTATTGGTAATAAAGGCTTTTAGCGGCCAAGCGACGACTATTATGAAGTCAAATTTATCGTCAAATTTTCCTGAGAACGCAATCAAACACGAGTCAAACGTCAGAATAGCTATCGGATGGTAATAAGCGACGAACTAATGTTGCGACAGCGGCTTTCTCTCGACGTTCACACGCTGTCCGGGCCCGTTTTATCTAGTACTTTATTACGTTAATAATGTTTGTGGCGCGAGCTCAATCCGGTTCTGTTATTCAGATCGCCAGCATAACAGGCTCCGATTGGATGACGCGGAAAGACAAGGCCGCACCGCAGCCTTGTTGTCATTCCGCTAGGACAGCGGCGGTTCCGTTTGCTATAGTTACACGACTATTCCGAAGCAATTATCATTACTCCAGATACGGAGCGCTCATCTGCCTCGTTACTCAGAATGCTAAGCAGCCACACGGGGCTAGCTTTAATAACTGGCCATAGTTAATTTATATCGGTCTCCCGCTTTATCGCTTGTATCGCCGCCGTCGAATCACGACTCATTCTCTAATTGCACCCGCTGAATTATCTACCTTAATGGATGTCCTCGTCTGTGCGTAATTATCCAGCGCGGCGCCAGTAATCTGGAGCCGCGAGCAATTTCCATAGGAATGCGAGCTTGGGAGTCGCGGCCAGCGTTGCAGGTATCGCGGGACGATCTGCCATCTAGCTTTTCGAGTAGGGTTGCCGCTATCCATCAAACGGATTAGAAAATCACGGGCAAGCCTCAGGTGAACACGACGAAGAGTACAACCCTGATTATCCTATTAACTTGTTAATATAAGGAGAAAATAACAGACTTCAAAATATAATTTAATAATTCAGTAAATCTGTAACAAGAGTGTAAAAAAATAGATTTTTGATCTTGCATTAATCTTATTAAAAATCTAAAATAATCAGATGTATAGAAGACAGCTTGGACAAAACAATTGTATTTATAATTCCAATTTAGCTAAGCTATTCTCCGTTTTGCCATTTCTTCAAATGTCCGTCTTTGTTTTTTCTACTAGGTCCACCTTATCCAACCACATCTCGTGCTAAAAATAAGAATTTCGCATAAGTTTGTGCTTCAATTGGCAAGCCTATCTCCGAGCGCCCGACTCTCTTTTACACCTTCACAAGTTACCGATAATCTCACGCTCGTAGATATTTGTGAGAATCATTTTTCCTGATCGCACAAGAAAACCGTCAAACATAACGGTAGATGTAATGCTTAGATGAAATCGCGATATCACAGCGGGCTGTAGATAGATACAACTGTGCATAGCGAAGAAGGAACCCGCCTAATACAGGTTTGTGAAACAGAAGATCCCAAATCTTGCAAAAATTGAAAATTTACATTTTAATTTATTTTCGGGAATTGTTTGGATTTTCGGCACAAAACAAACTATTAATTAGGTTGGAGAAAAATTCTGAATTATAGTTTTAGAAGTATCAACCAGATCCGTATTGGAGTTTCTTTCACCGCCTCTTCTCCAAAACCTAACATACGAGGGTGCGTTTTTAAGTTCGCGGAATGAGGGACAAGGAGGGAAGATAGAATGTCAAAATTATTTTTCTT
>DWON01008658.1:0-11967 GCA_018251015.1 Phocides pigmalion okeechobee | reverse complement strand
GCGGCGGGTTATGAGGGCGGCGGTGTTGTCGCCCCGGGCGAGCTCTAACGGCTCTACCACTTTTAAATTCGAATTTATGTTAGCACATATTGCACGGGAAAAGGGTAAAGTGTTCTATTAACAACAGTATCAATATTATTATTTGACATTTGAGAAATATTCAAAGTCGTATGTTTTTTTATCAAAATATTTTAAATATTTAAGTGTGTAATAGCGAAAATCAGCTCTGTCGCTACATTTAACGTAAAAATGAATTAAGTGGTGAGATTCTCAAACGCAGGTGCATGCAATCCAGTCTCTTATTAATGATTACAAGGTAGAATGTCAAAATTAGAAAATTTATAGATTTTCTTTTTTTATGAATGGTAGCAAAATACAAATCATACAACGAAAGACAGGTGCCTGTTCTGTGTTGTACTGTACATTGTAGTAACCGTAGGCTACAGAATTATTTAATACAATAGTGGACGAAAAATATGTGTATCCACTACAACCGTATTGTAAAAGTACCGTACTGTACTGTAAAGACTTATCAGAATACTTTTTTCATTGATTTGATTTGATTGGTTGATTTTAAACTGCAATAATTTATATTGTGAATATATGATAAAACGATTCGTTTATTTAAACTTTAAATCAAAATGTGTTTAATGAATAAGAAGATGATAAAAGTCATGGCTTCGATTTGATTAGGCTTAAATTCTATGTCCATTAATATATTAAAAAGTACATTTTTCGCTCACATTAAAGTATTTCATACCATACCATATTACTTTGCACATTGTACATAAAGTATTACAAAGCATATCAATTTCAAGTTAAAATATATTTAATTTAAATGTATCAGATACAATTGTTTTTAATATCTGATAATATATCAAATACTGATAATTATTAGCTATTATAGGGATGAATAAACTCTAACATTGGACTACAAAAATATTTTATGTACCTGTTGACATTTTGTCCGTTAGTTATATTACTTCACATTTGCATATATACAACCACATCACTACATTTCCGCTAAATAAGACACATATTTCTTGGTTGTATCTATATTTACAGTAAAATTCAAATTTATAAACACATTGCATTCCGTTGTTAAATTATGATTACTGCTTAGGGACACATCTCCTTGGTATGCATTGTTCCTTTGAGTAATTTACATTACTTATCTTTGATGGCATTATTAATTTTTTTTGTTCATAAAACAACCTTTTATACGGACACACACACACACGGTGTACACATACTGTGCGTGTGTGTGTGTTTATTTTAATACAGAATTTTACTTCAACATGTCTCCTAATTTTCTTTAAAACGATAAAATAATAACGTATTACTTTTTTATTTTACCTCGGAAAAACAATAATAAAAAAATGTGATATAGAAACAGAATACTTAAAATTATCAACAAAAAATGTGCGAGCTTACATATATATTTTAATAACAAAATGTTAAATAAAAAACGAAGAAAATGCTGATAGTAACATTTTGTGTACAAACACGTAATTTAAATTTTCTATCTAATTAATATTTCGATTGTTCGATTTATCTAAAAAACATATTCTTTCTCAGATACAAAATATATTTTAATAACAAGTGCAAATAACTATGTTTTTGGCACTTAATATCACTTTTATTTTATTCAATTATATATTATTTTGTTTGGTAATGAACTACATTAGGAATAAATCGATGCCAAAATACATATACATTTTGACGTCGGATTATTATTGTTGAAAATGGTACTTTATTTGAAAAAATATTTTTATTACATTTTCTTTTAATATGAGAAGCGTCGAAAATGTCACCTGATGGTCATCTGATGTTAAATAGTCGCTGCAATCCGTAGATGTCCACATATAACATCATACAGAACCAAAGTACTATCTGAGGTACGTAAATGACTTGCTACTGCTGAGAACTGAAATGGTCGCCTCACTTGCAAATGTAGGCGACAGTCTCTAAATATTTGAGGTACTCAAAACTTTGATTAGCAGATTCGACAATATTATTATGATATCCGTGTATTAATAAAAGTCTCATATAATATTTGTGCATTCACAAAATATTTGTTTTTCATAGATCATCTTATAAACATAAAATAATTTTAAATGTGTACAGGACACAACATTTA
Source organism: Phocides pigmalion okeechobee (assembly GCA_018251015.1). Taxonomy (NCBI): domain Eukaryota; kingdom Metazoa; phylum Arthropoda; class Insecta; order Lepidoptera; family Hesperiidae; genus Phocides; species Phocides pigmalion. Next base: position 9,827 of record DWON01008658.1, on the reverse strand, counting down.
AAATTGAACGCGTTTGTAAAAGTAGAGTATATAATTATAATGAAAACGTAGTAAAATCGACTACCAGAATAAAATCATTGTTTGCACTTGAGCACTAGACTGTCATGTCAAAAGTAATTTTAACTTGTGCTTTGTCAATACGTTATAATAAGTTTACTTGTGAGCAAATCTTGTCACCAATGACCTAGTAACAAATTTGTGGTATTTTAGAGAGATTTTTTGAGAGCCAATCGAGAGCTATGTGATTCATTTCACATATACATATTAAATGCATATCAACTAGGTAACAAGATATTTATAATCAAGTATCTTATCAATTAACTGCTCGGATTTTCGAAGGGAAACAAATGTTATAATCTTAATTACTATAATTTTTACTTTTATTAATTCAGCTGCAACGCTTTATATATTACTGACTGACTGTATTTGGAGGCCTTTTCCTACACCTCTGACTGACTTTGAAGGGCCACGCGCTTGTCCAAAGCAGGCGCTATAGTATACAAACATTTAGTGCTCTGAACCTGTACTGTGTTGATACGAAATTATGTTTACAATGCTAGCAATTATAATAAATGAATTTCGGAAAATCAACTTTATACAATAAAGTACACATATAATGTATAATTTATATGTCATTTAAGTCTACGGTATACATAGATACGAGAGCATAAGTGATCTTTTTTTTCTCATTCTAGAACTGAACCATATGTTACAAAACTTCTCGGGAGCGTAAATAATCAATTTAAATTCTTTTATTTTCAACCCAACCATTTGTTCTTAAATTATATAATCCGTAAGTGCGCCTGACTTATATTATAACTAATAAAACAATGATTATGCTAAGTTAAGGTTACGATTGGGGTTTATATGCACGATATCGGCTCCATATTTTTGTAAAATTAATCTCAATTCGAAATTCGAATATCGAACGGGGGAGAGAGCGATTTTTACGCATTGCATTGCTTTATTAGAGTATCTGAGGAATAGGGTCTAACATTAAGCTTTAGAACTACATATATAAAAAGGTGACAAACAAGAATCAACACGTAACTAAACTGTTGAACATAGATATCACTGAGATTTTGCAGATAGGTTCTTTATATAGCATAAGTGAGCATTAAGGAATTTTTTAACATCCATTACTAATGGGTAAAATACGAATTGAATTATTGTTTGAATTTATTTTTTATCGACTTTTGTATAAGCAAGATTTATGCTCACAGATTAGATTTCAGATTAAATCTAATCAAAATTTCTTTTTTCGGCGCTTTATATTCTTATGTAAAAATATATAGTATTATAGTAAAAATATATTATCATAATACTAAATAACCCTTGTTGTAGTATATCCATATAACATTAACGGATTGCAAGGTTTCATTCTGCATTACTGTCAGATTATTAGTTTTTATAAAAAAAAAAAATTTCCAATTAGCATTTCCTTTTTTAATAATCGTTATTATCTCTCTTGCTATTGATGCTTGTATAAAGAAGTACTCACAGTCCCAAACACAAAAAATAGTTACAGGCACATCACATTCTTAGTTTCTTGCACAAACCTATATGCACCACACATTTCATAAATACTCGCTAAAATCATTAAAATAACAACAACCGCGACATGAAACTTTGAATACTCACTGAATAAAATTTATTATTAATTAAAAAATTGCGTATTAAACTATACGGAAACCTAAGAAGACAACGCTAAGCTGTTTTAATGCCGTATTATAATAGATCGCACTAAAAATGTCATAATCATGGCACGGATAGAAATTACCGAACAATAGCAACGCCCTATTTTCTGCAACCTTTTAACTCATTGCTGGGTATGGGTCTCTCAAAACAACTGGGGAAGTTTACAAGTATACAGGTTAATGGTCGATAGTTTCAATCCACTAGTAGGATCTCCGCTCAAATTTATTAATTGTCATATGGACACCGACATGGCTCGACTGATAAAATTATATCCGCAATTTTGCCGATTTTTATGATTTGCACAAAATATGGCGCTACGCACGCTGCTCCTTTTGTACACTGTTGTGAAAGCATATATTTTAACGTATGAAGTATGCTGTATTATGTTTAATAAAAAATATATAATGTACGAGAAATGTTTTGCAGTCTACAAAAAAACAAATCCAAAACTAACGCTATCTGGCAGCATATGCTCAGGCACAATCGACTATAATCAGGTCGCGGTACATTAAGGTCTATCAAACGGCAACTCTTTAAATAGATAGCCAATGTCGTGTTTAGTTACATTTGCAAAATTTAATGTGGACCTTATGTTCTTACGAATACGAGTTTTGAGTAAAGTTACACTTGTTATTACAATAATTTTAACAACACTTCGCCGTAACGTCGGCACGTAGATGCTATATTTAAAATTTCATATCTATTTTGTCTACATAAATATTTTTATTCTTATTTACAATTTATTTACAAAATATGAATTTTATCAACATTGATTATGCATTTTACATTATATTTATTTCTACTTCTATTAATTTAATGACAATTTCACTTTAACATCGCGACTACTATGCCTTACAGTAGCGAGTAAATATCTAGCCGCGCATTCTATTTCTTAGAGTAGTTCAATATCAATATAATTACATATATTGGCAAATATAACATTGTTTAGTACCTTTATACAGTCAAGTACTTATGGATCGGATTTAATGTACACGTAAATGCTGAATTAATTCCATACTAACTACAGGTGGGATTTCGTCGCGGTCCGCTCGCTTGCCACCTCGGACCGGCGACGCGGGTAGCTACCTAGCTGTCTATTTTGTTATAAAAATTTGCATTGTCAATTATCCCTTGAGAGTCATTAAAATGTTCTTGTTTCCACTTTTAAGAGTTCATAGCTGCTCGTATTTAGCTAACACATCACCGCGTTGTAATAACTTACACGAGGTCGTCCTGAGAGGAGGACGAAGGCGTCGGGGAAGCGGGCAGCTCCGGCAGGTCCGGCGGGGCTTGTTGCCCTGAAGGGCCGGGCCGGGACTGCTGCCCCGAGGGGCCGGCTCGAGCCTCTACCTCCGAGGGTGCGGGCCGGGCCTGCGCGCCGGAGGGGCCGGGCCGGGGCTGCAGACCGGCAGGGCCGGGCTGGGCCTGCAGCCCCGAGGGGCCGGGCAGGGGCAGGTAATGTAGCTCGCGCTCGGCGAGGCAAAGCTGACATCAGTCGAGCGCTCCGATACACTCTGGCTCCTCGCGCACGCACTCCTTAGGGAAATACCCCGATCGATTGTCGCCCTGAGAAGATATTTTTAATAAAATTTTAGCGTCTCGTATCTCACTCTAATCACTAATAAATAGAAGAAATTTGATATGTAACTTTCTTCATAAATTATAAAGACATTTATCTTAAAAAAACATTTTTACAGTACAATACTATAAACTATATCTGAAATTCAGATAATGACTATATAGCCAGTCATCATAATTATTAAATTATCAGAATTTAAAAAATAAGTAAGTATTGTTGACAAACTTCTATTACATGAAAAGAAACATGCATGTATAGATTGAGTGTAAGAGCGTGGGGGCGGGCGCGTGCGAGGCTCACCTTGTCGAGCGTGCGCCCCTTCCACCAGCCGCGGCCGTCGCCCTCCTTGCTGAGCACGAGCAGCTTGGCGCCGGGCCGCAGCGCCAGCTGCGCGCTCTCCAGCGGCCGGAAGTCGTGCACCACGGTGGCCACCACGCGCCGGAACGGCCAGCGCAGCGTCGAGTTCAACCTGCCGCGCAAGGCAATCATATACTGTTGACATATACTCTTCAGACGTATTATTACGGCTTTTGTAATTAGACAAATATGGTAAACGATATACAGAAATATGACTCATAATGGTACTGTTTTTTATAGAACATACTTTTAGAGCTCAATCGCGCGCGTACGCACTCAAAAGACTATTCTCAAGTACCGTGTCCGCATCGCTCGCGAAGCCGTCTCTCCTACCGCAGTACGCCGCCGCGGTAGTACTTGGCGCCATACCTACTTATTTATTTATTAAGGATCGCCAACGGAAAGTACACATTCTTCTTCTTACTTTCTTCTTACAATACATAACAGTCTATCAATAAAACATTTGAATTGACCTATGACATTGTCAGACAAGACTCATGCTTAAAAATGGGACATTATAGATTACATTATGGACCATATATAGACTATATAAATCACCACAAAACTAAAAATTGTCTCACCCCACGAAATTCTCGGAGAGACTGGTCTTCTCGTAGTAGGAGACCATTTCGACGATGCTGCGGAAGAAGCGCGACTCGGACAGGTAGTAGTGCGGCACCTGGTCGATGGGCTTGCGGCACACGCGCATGTGCTTCACGGTGTTGTCCGTCCTGAGGAGTACATCACGTTACAATAGCATACGTAGCAAGTGAGTATGCAATATGTATATATATATAATTCTTCTGTGCGTGTGTATGTCACTGAAGTCTTAAACGGCTGGACCTATTTTAATTAAATTCTTTGTGCGTGTTCAGGTGGAACTGAGAATGTTTTAGATTCTCAATTGGGTCCTATAGGTGGCACTGCAATCGGATGCTAAGCTGATATTTCTGAACTTCGATCCAGTAGAACCTGGCATACTTTCTACAAAAAATGACTTATAGATTTATTCAGAGCAGGAGAATGTTCGCTGAGCCCACTAGTATATGTGTATTTAGGTAAATGATCGTGAACGAAACAGCTGCCGCGCATAACGGACGCGCAAATGAAGTCAATCTTACTGATCTCTACTTTTATTGCACTCAAAACTTACCAATGTTATACTTGTAACTGGTACTATATTGTTTGGTCCTTCGAGCCGGCTTATTGTGGTTTTATTCCTTATTTATATAAAAAAATGGATGTAGCAACGACCATGAGGTCGACCTGATTGCGCGTGGACACTGCTGCCTATAGATATCAGAAACCAATTTCATAATGAATAAGAGTGCCACTTGAAATCGATCACAGATGCGTTGCTACTTCGGAGGACTAAGAGATTGCCTTATTTGTAAATGAGCCGGCAATTACACTTTTGTACCAAAACGCAAATAACCTTCACACTAGTAATGGACATAAGTACGATCTGACACTGCAATTTTTGACTTAGAACAGTAGTGAAAAATATTTCTGTGGTTTAGTTTGAAAGCAGTAGTAGGGTAGATATTATGTAGTAACACAGTCGTATGCGTATCTGTAGGAAGTATAAAGGTTTAATGGTGGGAGATCTATGGTTCGATCGGGGAGGTATTACCGCCGGTCTCATAATCCGCTGTAAAGCATTACTTGGTTTCAGTTGAAGATGCAGTTGCCGGCTACACTTTGAAGCGAGGCGACCGTTTTAGTCCTCAGGAGTAGCAACGCATCTACGTTCGAGCTCAAATAGGATTTCAGTCGTGATCGTGGTTATACGTGAATGTCTACGGGCTGCGACTATTTAACATCAGGTACTTCTCACATAAAAAGGTATGTATGTGCGAGTACGTACTTGAGCGAGAGCGCGTAGGAGGTGTCGTTGGGCGCGTGCATGTGAGCGCGCGGGCGCACGCGCAGCAGGAACGTGCCGTCCACGCGGCGCTCGAGGCGCGCCGTCGCCGTCTCGCGCCCCATCTCGCCCACGTACCTGCAACCGCGCCGCCGCACCGCCGTGTACAGAATCACTGATACGTGAACTTCGACAATGGAATACTGCACGTACTCCGACCTCTTTATCAAGGGACCTTTATGGATTGCTTAATGGTTCCACAGATATATGTATATGTGTATACTTGTTGCACCATATTCTATTAAATAGATTAATGTATGTCTATATTGTCACCAGATACTGTATTTTCTGGTTTATAAATCCCTTCGAATTATGCTATATTTGGAAATAAATAATAGTTAAGTTATAAAAAAATCAAACTAAAAAAAGTATAAATAAGAAAAAATATATATTGGAATGTAAAAAAGCGTGGAGTACATGGTATCAATAGATCACTGAAAAAGCACCCCACGCAATTTGGTGCATAGATCAAAAGGAAGCATTCACAAATAAATTAATTGCATGTAATAAATTTAGTGTGTATTGCAATTCTACCACGTTTAATTGTTTCATAAGGTGAAAAAATACAATAACTCTCGTGCCTCCTTCTCCAAAGTATCGTCGTTAGGCATTACTTTACGGGGGAGTGTTTCAGCTTTATTTGCTTTAATCCTCTAGGGGACAGTTTTAACTGGATGTTCAGTCTCGTATTCGTAAGTCTTTCATTAGTCCCTTTGCATAGGAACGTTGCGTGTGTGCGTGTGTACATACCACATGTAGTAGTGCAGCGCGGCGTCGGGCGAGTGGTGGTGCGGCGGCAGCGGCGGCGCGGGCGCGGGCCCGCCGCCGCAGCGCCCCGACAGCGCGATGCAGTCCTTGTGCGCGCACGCGTTGCACACCGAGCACAGGTAGCCCTGCGCACCGTCACATTCACCCATTTAAGTAGCTATTTCATTTTATATTGTTACACATTGATATATGGAAAATGTTACATGCACCAATTCTCATGTCACTGTTTATTTGTCGTAATGCGTGATTTTTCGAATGTTTCTCAATTTATTTTTTCGACGAAATTACTTTGAGAACGTTTTGCCCTATTTTTCTTTTTTTTAGTTATACTAAAGTAGCTTCATGCGTGGACGAGATGAAAAGTACATTCATTGTTTTACATTTGAAAAACTTAGAACCTATATTTTTTGCAAGAAAATATTACGACGTTACTAGTCTAAGCTTAAGACTCTTAAGCTACAATAAGACATATTATTAGGTGCAGTGATTACTAAAGACGTGCATAAACAAGATACTATTGGCCACAGAAGACGAAATTCCGCAAACCAAGGGTTCCTTGTCAGGCATTTTCTACACAGTACTTTTTGCTCCATTTTTTTGCAACTCAGTCATCAACTATGAACAAAAACTATACATTGGGCTGCCGCTCCTCCTCACAAGTCATAAATCAAAAGATTTAAACATACCTGAAATAACCTGCCCTTGAGAAACTTCGAACAGTGATGGCACGTGGCAGGCTTTTCAAACGTGTGCAAAACGAACTTGTGATTTGTACTCCGACAACCGGGAGGTTCTAAATTGTCACTGAAATTTTTATAAACATAAGGTTTATGTACAAGACACTATTAACATTTATACCTTACTTTATATACCGCAAATTAGGATAAACGACACAACTCGGTGGACTACTTAGTAACATAATAATAAGCCAGTTACACCTGGAAGCCAGGTGACTATTAAGTAGTTAAGGACTAAGGTCCTCAGGAGTAACAATCCATGTATATGAGTACTCAATTTGACTTCAGTGTTTAGCGTGTTTGTCTTTGGGATGCAGCGACTTATTATCAGCAGGTGTTCTGCATTCCTATTTGCAACTATTCTCATATAAGTAAATTATAGAAGACTATTATGATTAATTTGCTCTCAGGGTTGTTACTTCCAGTCCATATTAAACATATATAGTGTTAGAAGGAAAAATTATTAAGACAGCTCTATGGCCCCTTAAATATACTATCGTCTATGATCTTGATCCATAAACGACGGAACTCTTCATCTACAAACAGAGTGACTTGTAATATGTTTAGTGTGCACCTCATGCAATAAAAAAAACCTGAAATCTGCGTGGATTCAAATAACCTCTACCTTATCGTCAATATTGACACAATAGAGACATAAAATTCTTTTTTTAGTGGTTTATGCAGAGTGGGTCTGTTATGACAATGCTGCCAAGGTTATTTTTGTAACAAAGCTTCGTATAATGAATTCTACCTCTGACTCGCTTCTGAACAATAAGTCAAATTAAGCAATAGTGGCTTATGAATTTGGGGGTCACGTAACGCCGTCTGTTCTGATTAGTTATTCTGATCTGTTATCATTAGTTATAGTTATATTTATACTCTATACAAATACATACAATTCACATTTATGTACAAAAAAGCTTTTTCAACTATTTGCTGCTAACATATATCAATGCTGTAGTTTTTGTAGTCCAAATTACAATGAAATTCTACAAATAATCTGCAACAAAGCGGCAATGAATTAATGAGAAGTTAGGAAGAACCTTGAAATCGAAATTGAGATTCCTATGTGAACTATATGTTTTAACCTAATATCATAGCAAAATTTATATTTTTTAGTATGTACCGAGTACTCACAATTACCGATTTATGTCGATATTTCAAATCAGTTGGACGGCTGTAGCCACGGCTAAACTAAGGTTTAAGCGTCCAAAATGGTTATTCGTGAATACACTATACATAGTATAAAATATGTCAAGCATATTTTGTATTCGGGTTATTGTATTCCTCAATACAAGGGTGAAGCGCACTCACATGGCATCCTTGATGGTCTTGACCCACTTGCGGCGGCACTCGTCGGTGCGCGCGTACAGCGTGTAGGTGGCGTCCTTGGTGCGGCGCACGAGGTAGAAGTGCGCCGTCCAGCGCGCGTCGCCGCGCATCGTGCGCCGCGCGTAGCCCTCCTCGATGCGGTACTCCGCCAGCCGGATGCCCACGCGGTACGAGTACTGGTTCTCCTGCGACGACAACGCGACAATAACTCACCTGTTTGCTTAAGAAAAAATCTTGTAATTTAGAAAATTGTGTAATTGAAAAAATCCAGTAATTTAATAAAATATGTAATTTAAAAAAATGTAATTTAAAACATTCTGTAGTTAAAAAAAAAACTTGTAGTTTAAAAAATCTTATAGTTTAAAACATATTGTACTTTAAAACAATCTTATACATTATAGTTTTTGCAATAAAAAATCTAATAATTTTGCAAGGAGACTTGAAAAGAGACGGATACTAAAGAGTGTGATACTAATGAGTTGACAATGAATCGCGTAATGTTAATCCACCGGCATTTTTCTCCCAGTCAACCGTACCTACATCGTCACATTGAAGCTTTGTCATTCATTAAATCAAGTCAAGTGATAAATACCTTATAATAAAATCAGATATTTGAATTTTAATTTAATAAGTATCCATAGAAAATCGTACTAAATTTTATATACGATTTTACGGACTTACGTATATTCTTATCTGTCACAGTGCAATATCAATTTTGTCAAACCGTCAGAGATAAATATGATTAAGAGTTGATATTTTCAGAGTAACTATTTTGACTACAATCCTGTCATGAGTATTTGTTATAATAATACCATAGGCTTATTAAATACTAAATAACTTTAATTTTTACATGTATATATAAATATATACATGTATATATTGTAATAAGATTACAAATGAACAAGCTGTATCTATTTTAATACTTGTTACGTTTAGCATATTATATAGGAAATAACAAGTTATTAATATAGACCGCCTGTTCTAGACCACAGGAATAAGATTAGGTAATTACACAACCTGACAATATTTAAATTGTCAGCTCATGTAAAATATAATAAACATTTGATTAATCACTTACAAAAGATAGATTTGTGTCTATAATAAACTAACAAGTGATACCATAGACCACAAGGACATTTCCAACATATATTTTTTATCAAAGCTTGACAATACTTTGCTTTTAACACTTAAACAAATTTCAATTAAATATTGTATACTGCAGATATTGGGTATTAGCTCTATAGATTGTTGAAAACCTTACATTTTCAGTGTACTTCACAAAACATTCGCACTAAAGTCTGCTTTTTTTTTACTATGAAAGAGTAAGAAACGGGTATGCAGGCCACCTTATGTTAAGTGGTCACTGCAGCTCATGGACAACCACGTCCAATCTCAAATAGAACAGAAAGTCTATTTAAGGATGGACGTGGAT
>DWON01008657.1:0-11968 GCA_018251015.1 Phocides pigmalion okeechobee | reverse complement strand
GTGTTATACACTGTTAGAAAGATATTTTTATTTTGCTTTTAATGGTTGATTCGGATATGTGACCGACAAAATTTGAACTTTTAGAATAAAAAGGATTTTGAATATTTTTGATTTGTGGCCCTTTTGTTAAAGTAGCGATATATCAGTAATGTACCTGTATTTTCTTCGGAAGTATTCTCATCCTAAAGTGTAGTCATAAAATTACAAAAATAGTCCTCTTTGAAACATCTTTGATTGGCGATTCTTTTTATATTGTTATAAAAACTGTCAAATAATATTAATTGAAGATATGTTTGTATTAATAAAGTTAGGCTGAAAAGACAGAATCCTAGGCCGTGGCAACTTTTAACGTATAAACATATGACAAATGTCAATTGTCGCGTCATATTCATATATGTCAATTCGTACATTATGTTTATCAGTGTTTTCAACCCTTGCACAATTAGAGACTACTTTTAAAGTTTCTACAGAGCAGATACTATAAATATATATAAATTATATAAAATGATGCCCTGAAGTTACATACATATCCTTTAACATAATTTCAGAATCCACTTAGGTTCAAATGTATTATTTTTACAGCGCAAGTTAGCATGAGCTAATATAAATTCCCTAAACAGCATTTTTATTTATGAAAACAATGCCGGTAGAGTTAAATAGTTTAACAGAGGGATGGCTCGAACTGGAGAGCGACCCCGGACTATTTACCCTATTGTTAGAAGATTTCGGCGTCAAAGGTGTTCAAGTGGAAGAAATATATGATTTACACAAGCCCTTAGAGAGCCCTGTTTACGGCTTTATTTTTTTATTTCGCTGGATCGAAGAACGTCGTTCTCGTCGTAAGTTTGTTGAACAAATAGAGAGCTTCGTGAGAGACGAGGAAACCATTAACAATATATTCTTCGCTCAGCAAATGGTGCCGAATAGCTGCGCCACCCATGCCCTGCTCTCAATATTGTTGAATTGCGCCAATCTTCACCTGGGTGAAACATTGAGCAGATTGAAGGTATAATTTAAATGTTTTTGGCTTAATCTAGTGTTATATAGAATGGTATTTAGTTACAATAATAATGAATCATAAAACAGCAGCATTAAGTATAAGCAGGCAATCGACTACTCCGCGCCACGCGATTGGACATAGGACTGCATTTTTACCTAAGAATCCTAAGTACCTTACATACATATAACACTGCAGTACTACACCCATAACTTGATATGACAGAAGAGTGCATGCAATTAGTGTTGAACTTTGTCATTCCACAAATGATCATGAAAAAGAGCAAAAAAACCACTAAATTTGGATATGTTTTATTCACAGTCCAGATGCAGAAAAAGAAAATAATGTTAATGTTGACTTTGATGTTTACAGCATCATACACTTGGTATGAATCCAGAAAACAAGGGCTGGGCAATTGGCAATACACCAGAGCTTGCATGCGCCCACAATTCTCATGCCATTCCCCAAGCTAGGAAGAAGACGGACAAGTGTGCTGGTGTGTCCACGGGAAGATTTACAGGTATAGTTTATTAGAAAGGAGAAAATAAGAAATATAGGATAGGCTATCATGTTTGCTATATATATACATATATAATTAGAAATTGCCAGTTTTGGTGTATGTTGTTATGACACCTACATATAATTTCATTATACACAAAATAATTTTGCACCAATGCTTCGGCAGATTTGTCGAAGATATTATTAAATAATTAATAAATAAAAAGTCTGTGTAATAACCAATTACATATTTTTGACATGCAGGTGAAGCCTACCACTTTGTCAGTTTTGTGCCAATCAATGGGCATTTATTTGAATTAGATGGTCTTAAACCATACCCAATGGACCACGGGCCTTGGGCTATAGATGAGGACTGGACTGACAAGTTCAGGAGGGTCATGGCTGAAAGACTTGGTCGAGATGCTGGTGAACAAGTTCATGATATCAGGTAACAAAATCCACTATCATACAAGTAGACAGTTCTTAACACTTTCCTAACACTGCTGTGTATTGCACATATGATATATCGCTTCTTTGCTTCAATAACGTGTTATCTCAAAAAACAAAATTTTATAGTAGAGCATTTTTTTACTTACAAAAAATTATTTTACTTAATTGTGTATTTTTTTAACATTTATTGTAGATTACATACCAAAATTTAACACCTTAGCTATCTCAAATCAAACACGGAGATTTCAATTATCAAATTAAATAAAAAACTTGAGGTTTGAAACTTGTCACATTATTGAAGCAAAGAATCGATATATGAATATTGATTATGGGCGAACAAAAGAGCTGTCTTTACGTCGGCGTCACAAGACTGGGGGCGGAAATTACGTCGATGTATTCATAGATGATACACAAATGCTGAAAAATACAATATTTTAATGAATTGTCGGCGCATCATTAGTCTAAAGAAATAAGCTCCGATTTTAGGTCTAATATATGTGCACCTCAGTCAAAGTGTCAAACTGAATTTGAGTTTCTTTTAAAACAACAAATTGTATTTGTTTTGTACATATTATTTTCATGATGTACTCGTTTATTTGATTTTTACATATTTGTAGAAAGTGCAAAACTTACAGAGTTAATATATATTTTCAGGTTCAATTTAATGGCTGTAGTTCCTGACAGAAGAATAGCTTTAATGCAAAAACTTGGCTCACTTGAGATCAATCAAAAAAGAATAAAAGAAGCTATCTCAAAGATAGGAAAACACTTGCGTCATTTGCTAAATAAGGCTAGAAATGCACATGGTAAGAAATTTAGATTATAATTTTTTTATAACTGTACATTTAGTCTATATAGCACTAGGATTAAAAAGAATAACTGTCTATGAACAATAATTGCTTATCTTGACAACATGTCACATACCAATAGTGCTATCAATAGTATTTATTCCATTTTTTAAGATTTAGTGCCAGTGTTGTGAACTTTCAAAACTACCACTAGCCCTATCGATATTGTGACTATTGTTCAGAGCCACTATAATGTTGGCAACCCATCAATAATTAGGCAATACTAATAAAGAAGGAGTGTGATTGGTATATCTGATTATATTATATAAATCAAGGCATTTCTCATTTTCTCGCTAAGACTACATTTTAATTTGCTTGATAAACATAATATGATTTAATATATATCTTTAAGAAGACACCATGTCTCATGACAGCAGTGAAAACTCTATGAATGAGAATTCAGTACTTATTACCGAGGAAGCTATTTTTAATGCATTGGAGGCCTCAGAAGTGCAAACATACAATATAGACTTCACTCAAGCTATCTCAATTGAAATTGGTTCGTCTGATAGATCACACCACCAGGAAAACAATATTGGTTTAGGTAAGTGTCAATCAAAAAACCTTAAGCTTTTAGTAGAATGAAACAATATAGTTTTGTGCAGAATTAACTAGTAAACATTAATAATAGGGGTTTTTTGTAACCTATTTTTATTTCTAATAAACTATTTATATGTTTTAGCTGATCCTGTGGACCAAATTACAGTTCCAAAGTTCATTACCATTAGCAATGAACATCAAGTTCTGACAGAGGTAAAAAACTTAGTATAAATTTACAAGGTAGTAGAACCTGTACGATTAGACATGGCATGTATCACTGTTACACCCATTTTTGGCATGGAACTATTGTTGTGTATAAAGGTGTGCTTGCTGGCTTTGTAACAAACTACCCTACCATCTTAATTCTACTTCTCAGTGGTAGCAACACATTTGTAATCAACTTCAAGTGAGATTTCTGTTATTGAAAAGTGGGTTACAGAAGCCCAATGGCGACAGCGATAACTTACCACCAGCTGCTGCATGCGCATTTGCATTTTAGTATTAATCAAATTAAGCGAATAAATAAATTGAGTCATAATTTTACTTTAAGATATTCCCAACATCAACAACGGCTCTAGTCAAAAGCAATCACTGCCCGGTACTGCTGTGTATTGAGAATCTTCCCGAACAGCCGCTGAGAATGAGAAAGCTACTTTTCACCCATTCTGAATTAAACATGTTCATGAGCTGCATTGCTAATGAGGTCCAGTTGTGTCAACAAGCACTTAATGATGAAAATGATAAGAGGGATATGTATAAGGTATGTAAGATCCGAGACAATTATAGCACTTAAATACAGTTTTATTATATGATTTATTCATGTTATCCTTCTTTCTGCTGTCTTTGTTATTATTAGCCTTAATTTAACATTTATTTTAAAAGACGACTAATACCTAAACAAATAAATAATAACGGAACAAACCTTTTATGTGTGAAGAGAACATGTTCAATAAATATACTATTTTAAATAATTATAATAATATATTTTAACATTAAGGGTCGTGATAATTGAGATATAATTAAATTTGCATATTAATTTAATAGGATTAGCTAAATAAATACAATTTACTTCATACTTTTACATTAAGAATTATAAAATAGCAGTAACTATATGATCTCGACAGGTGGACGACTGTCGGCGGACGCACAACTACGACGAGTTCATCTGCACCTTCCTGTCGATGCTGGCGGAGCGCGGCGCGCTGGCCGAGCTGGTGGCGGCGCAGCTCGAGCGCGGTCGCGCCCCGCGCGTACGCCGCCGCAGGCCCCGCCCCCGGCCGCGCGCACGCCCGAGGCCTCGCCCACGCACTCGCAAATAACAAACTTTTGCTTCTTATTTATCGTACTACTTGGAACGTATTGTTCAAATAAGTAAATGTATGTGCTCGCTTGTATAATAAACTACAATCGTAGATGTCTTTAACCTTTCCAGAGCGCTACCATAGACTGATTTATAAATTACAAGACCAGATCGATAGATATTGTCTGTTCAGAATTTAAGGTCCTTTTTGTAGACAAATAAACAAACGAACAACGTTTCAGTTTTACATGAGAGTAGTAAAAGCCGCAATGTAGCGCCGTTTTTCTTCTATTTTAATTTTTTTACAAATTTGCCTTCAAGTTAGCTACTTGGTTTTCAACTATTGCAGTTCCGGTTTATATATTTAAATGTAGTGATGGCGACTATAACACTGAAGTAACATCAGTGGGTCTATTTGTTATACTTGTTTACTATTTCCATCCCACAACGAAAAAAGTACTCTTAAATTAAATCACTAAATTCAACATACAAAGCACAGAGTTCTCGCAGCGCTCTAGCGCGCACTCCAGAACAGAGCTAAATAAGTTATTATGAGTTATTGAATGTAGAAAATTAATCGTATTCGATCAATGTAAAACATTCAATATTCCTATTCCTACAATATTATTCCAATAAGGTAACTGAGCCAAAAACCTGTTGTGAGAACAGTGAATATAAGCTATAAGTATGTGTAAGTAAGAGAGAGACAGCAATGCCCAACCGAAATAACTTATAATTGTCTTGAGTGACAATAGTGGTATATATAAACTTGAAATGTAGTACGACACTAGTATCGCCTAATATTAGAAAGTACCTATTTTCTGTCTGTTCCAGTATAAACATCCCATGGCTCATTAATGTGTGGTTCCATGCTCAACTTTATACCATATGATTATTGTTCAGTATGAATCTTAATATTTGTATAGTTTCATAAGGTATGTATTTTTATCTAATTATATATCTATTGTTAAATATGGTATGTAATTCGTATAATATTTACGTATAACTATAGCTTTAATTCTTATTATCTTGGATATTGCTAAGTGCATAGAACCTTTTTTCTCTGGAATACATAAATTATACAACTGCAAAATATTTGTTTTAATAATCCTATAAACATTTTATTGAAAATGCTCTTCTCACCGCAACATGAACAGGTAGTATAAAATAAAAGAAGTTTTAAAAACGAATGTTTTATTAGTATACTACGAACAGCGCCGTATTTACATGGTCGTCATATTGTTAAAGAAATGTAACAACAACATTATTGTATTTTTAGGCACGTACTTTATCGAACAACTTTACATATCCGCTAAGTTTCCAATGAAACAGCTAGAAGTTCCGTACAACGAACACGAAGTGCGAACACCGATACTCCGCCGCATCGCCGAAACATAAAACATGTCAACTTACAGTTAAAATTCGAAATGTGTGAACAATTAATTATTTAGGATACTCTTACAATGGAATAACCTACGCAATATTCTCCGCTTCTTTGACGAAATTTAGCCGAGTATCAATTTTGTTGTTCGACTGCGAATAAAATATCGCACATTTTTATATAATAAGCATAACCCTAAGTGGCAAAGTTGTCGAGAAAAATGTTGCGTAAATGTATTCCACATAATATAGGTACTATAAGCGTTTGTCGACAGATTATATTGATATACAGAATATTTGTGGGTAACATAGCACCATCTATGATAAATATTTATGTAATATTACACAATGTATTGAATTTACGACACGGATGAATAGAATAATTTCATTAAAGTACATTATAAGGACGCACATGAATAACTTATTAAATTACATATTTTTGTATTATTTAAATATATCAATTTATTGTACACATTTATATATTATCTGTGTGATAATTATCCATAAATTTCGCGGAACAGATCCGTTAAAAAACGAGTAAATATTAGTACTGTCATTATGGGAGCTCTATTGCATCGATAAGGCAAGCGACTCGATGATAAACACTATATCACAGACTAACAGAAACATTACATTTATATAAAGAACTTACATTCACTACGTGTATGGCACTAATCATTCTAAACAGAAATAAAACATTAACAATGGAGGCAATATCAAACGAACGAACAATATTCATCACGAGTTAACTTGCTCATCACGCACACAATAAAAACTTGAAATACTAATGTTACAAATGATTTCATAGCTTGAAACATCCAGTCCTGTTACATTTCAATCACAATATAATCAAACTGCTACGATTATGGGTTTCAACAATATACTCCCGCACTATTTAAAAAAAAAAAAAACAAAATAATACTCATTAATAACAATTCATAAAATCATCATAATATGAAAAGGATAAATTGGCAGTAGCACCAGTACGGTTACAGCGACGCGCACGTGGTCTCGGGTTCACAACCAAAACTTATCGCTATTATCACTACATCAAAATTGCACTAGTTCGGTTACAGGGCGAGGAGGCGAATGAAACCATATACGGTTGCGCTTTGAGCGAGACGTCCGAACGATATGCACACGCATAATCTATTGCACATCGCGAGAATCGATAAAATAATTCATAATAATCGTGTTCGATCAAAACAATATCCTCAAAATTTACTAACAAAAATCTACATCAAACCTTAGCACACTATTCACTACAGCATACATTCATAGATAATAAGGAACAATATCATCAATCAATAGTAAAGTAACGACGTCAGGAGCTCCCGGCGGGCGCTCGCCGCGGCTCAACTGTCGGCCGCCGCGCCCGCCGCCGCGCCCGCGCCCGCGCCCGCCGCGCCCGGTATCGGCAGCTCCTTCAGCTGTCTTTTCTCTATTTCCGCTTTGAAGTGTTCGATGTCTTGAGGACTGGAACAATTTCATATAATGATTAATATAGTGAAGTGTACGGCATCTGGTTAACCACCACATTCTTTTAAATCTGATTATTATATATAGATTTTTATTATTATAGATATTTATTATTATGTATTTTCAAAGGCACTAATAGGAAAAATATTTGTGAAAAAATTTATGTAAGCTTCCCATCTTTACATAATTTGCAGTTGCCGTAGAATATACCGATACTGTCTATGAGGCTTTAGAAAAAGTCCATTGTAGACACTAGCTCCGACCAAGCGGCTCGCAAGCAAGGCAGACGTACCTGATTTGCACGAAGAGGATGCCGTTGATAAGGTTGAGCATGTCGATGACGGAGGCCATGGCGGGCGGCTGGATGTGCAGCGGCGCGAGCGGCGCGGGCGGCGCGGCGGGCGAGCGCGCGTACGCCTCCGCCAGCCGCTTCTGCAGCACCACGGCCTGCTGCGTCAGGTGCCGCAGGCACTCCGACGACTCGCGCGTCTTCTCGTGCTTCTCGCCCAGCTGCAAGCAAATATATCACACGTTTCAACGCACCCCAATATTATATGTAAGTTCGATATTTTTAAACAATTAAAGGATTTTTCCGAATCTTATTTTGTTATTTCAAATTAGGTTCACATCGCATCCGACTGGTATGACGTATTTTTTACCTTTCCTTAAGATTATGAAAAAAGTTTGGACAAAAATACCGAAGGCAAATCTGATCTTATGATCTCAAAGCATACTTTCGTGGTTTTTGGACACCCTTCAATAGCTCTGTAATCTTCCCGTGTTCTGTAATGATGTGTTGGTAAGACAAAGTATCTCTGGTCTAATATAAACCACTTGGAAATATAAGCAATATATTATTATAGTACATTAAGGTCAAACCTGTAATCAAACACCCCTATATCCCGATTTGTAAAAATCCCTTACCTATTAAAGTAGCCTGTATGGGGTTTCGTAAGAGCGTTATATGGTCAGTCGGCGGTATAAAAAAAAGAAAGCGGTCATACCAGCTGCTTGTATATGGAGTAGGTCTCCTTCTCGTGCGCGAGCGCGGCGCGGAAGTCGCCGAGGCAGGACAGCGTGCGCGCGAGCAGGTGGCGCGCCACGGCCGCCTTCAGCGAGCGCGCGCCGTGCGTGCCGCTCGTGACGCGCAGCGCGCGCTCCGCGAACCGCAGCGACAGCTCGTACTCGCCCACCGCGTGCAGGATCAGCGCGATGTTGCTCTGCGGGCACCGCGTGTATACGCTGCTCACTCATTCTTGACTTACATAAATATGCATTGAAATGTTGCTTGAAACAAATATCTAATAATCACTGTGCGATTCTACCGAGGCATACATTTGCACTGATGCACGTGAATTACCTCACGCAATAGTAATTGTTAAGTTTCCGTGAACAACTTTTGTTAAGTTGAGTTGTCGAGATCGGAGTTCGTTACGGATGTTCATGGGTAATCGTTCACTATCAGTTGAATTGCACAGTTATTTGTTACTTTAATTTCATTAAAAAAACACACGCAAGAATTTTGTATAACGGTAAACTATGAAGAGAACTATTAAACTTCTGCAGTCCAACCAGTTCTGAAGTTTTACTAGCTCTGAACATTATTGAAGTATTAAAATTATTGCTTACATCGAGCAAAGCCATCTCCGGGTGGTTCTCCCCGCAGACGAGCAGCGCGAGGTAGCGCGCGCGGTACAGCAGCTTGAGCGCCGTGCTCACCTGCCCGTTGGCGAAGCAGTACAGCGCCAGGTGAGACTGACATGGAACAAATGTTTACAACCATCATTGTCATGTCACGCATCGACCCATTTAGCAATGTACCACAACCGTTCTGCATTGTGTATATATACAAATACATGTCTAAAAGAAAAAAAATAGACTATTATTTCATTGTTTTTGTTTGTGTTGTTGCTCTTTTAGGTCCAATATTTTTCGAAACCAATCTAATCCATCCGATCGGATGTGCCTTTGACAATGTAACTTTGCCGGATACACATTATTGGAGGCGACCATCTTAGTCCTCAAGAGTAGGAACGCATCCGCGTCCATCCTTGACTAGAATTTCTGCTCTATTTAAGATTGGACGTGGTTGTCCATGAGCTGCAGTGATCACTTAACATCAGGTGGCCTGCATGCCCGTTTCTTACTCTTTCATAATAAAAAAAACCTTAGTTATTAATTGGTTATATTACTTGATATAATCAGTTAATAATTAAGTTAAGTTTCAATTAAATAATAAGCAATTAATGTAGTAATTTAAAATTGTACTAATTGTATTTTATATGCACAATCTCGCCATCTCATATGAAATCGCTATTATAATGATGAAACAAGAAATTGTTTATGAAAAAAAATTGTGTTTTCTGTACCAATACATGGCAAAAATTACTTAGATTTTTAATAGGTGCTATTTAGTGCATACAGCTTCTATATTATATTGCTTTTCTTTGCCATTATTTCTCAATAAATAATACTTCGCCAAGCATCCCCAGACAATTATTGGCGTCGCGGTTCAGTTGCAAGTTTTTTACAGACAGACAGGTATGTAGGCATCTTTCCAACTATAAACACTCATCAAACGTCAACCTGACCTTTAGCATTGACAAATTTTCAATGACGAAACCAATTAATTTCGTTAATGAAAGGTTTACTATCAATAAATAATGACTAATCTAGAGAAAGTATCATTTGCAAATGAAAAATCGAATCCAATAAAGCTCAATAAACATGTTTTCAGATATAACCGTCTTATTCCATGTTAATTTATACGTTGTCTATTCTGATTTGATGTCGATTTGAGATGTGTTGTGCTTGTAATATGCTTTGACAATTATTTGCTTTGACAATTATTGATAATTATAAGCCAATTTACGATTTTTACGAGTCAATAAATTAATATTACTCCCTCAAACACATCGAATAATGGCTTACATCGACTTACAATTCGTTGCAATTCAAGTTTTGCGAACTTTTGGGAGAACCTCTGTACATTGAATACACTCGACGGTAGAGTTTAACTTACATATTCAGTGATAGTGTAGGGATGGTCGATGCCATTGACGCGCTCGGACATGAGCACGGCCTTCTGCTGGTAGGCCATGGCGTCCCGGTGGTCGCCCGTGACGTAGCACAGGCGCGCCACCATGCGCAGGCACTGCGCGATCTCGCCGTGCATGGCGCCGTACACGTTGTTGAGCAGGTTGAGCGCCTCCGCGATGAGCTCGTGGCCCTCCGACACGGCGCCCGCCTGGATCTTGTTCTGCCCCGTCGTGTAGAAGTTGTACGCGTCGGACGCCTGCAATGGAAACACTCTTGCTGTACACCGCGTAAGCTATAGCCAGTGCGCGCGTCGACCAATGTGCACTGGACACATTTTGGACAAAGGCACTCGAGCCTTACCCAAAAATATCTTCCTTTAAAATTATAAAATTATCAAAACTTTGAGGAACTACGATTTTTACAATAACTACCCAGTGACGTGTTTTCTTACCATGAACATGTAGGGCAAGCGATGCGGTATTAATATAAGAAACAGCACAGAAGGTATCGCGTGTATCAAGTACTCTGTAGTACTATAATGTAAATACTGCTAATACTAAGTTTTTTATTGTAAATAAATATTTTCTATTCTATTATAATAATATAGATAGACAAATCATCGAAACATACATAATACTATATATAATACTATATTAAATGTAGATATTATACCAAGACATAAAATAAATGATGCAATATATTCACCCTTGGGTTAATATGTTTGACGACTGGGAAGATGTTCATAATGTCGGCCGCCGTGAACGGTGCCTTGTTCTTGTTGTCGAAATCGTACTCTCGCAATAGAACTTGCAGACCTACTTTCAACGCGAATGACCTACAAAACGACAAAAAAAGTAAAAATAAGTAGATTTTTTCTTATACAAAAGTATCAAAGATATTCTTAAAAAGGGATATTTTATGTCATACCTGAGCAGCGATATTTTTTGGAGACCGTGTTTTTCTATGACAGAATCGACATTATCAGCATTCAATTCGTAGCCCCAATAAGCCTAAAATAAAATATATACTTCTCTTAAAGCGCTAACATATAACATAAAATACAATCAAATTAAATTAAGAAAAAATTGTAAATTACACAGGTAAAAACATAGACAAAAAACGACACAAACGTACGGATGCGTCCTCTCCTACAACACGGTTGCAACATTGTATCATGTCTAACTACAGGGCACAGGTCTATACTCACAATTGTGGGAGGCTCTGACCTCAACTATGCTATAGCGATCCCACAACCAACCCGCGACTTACACACGTTACATTTACCTTTTTTGATCGTCTTTTTTGATCTGCACAAGCCTGTGTGGCCGAGCGACTTACGATGTAAGTAACGTATACAAATTTACCTTAAGCTCCTGCTTGATCTGCGAGAACAAGGACTTGGGCGTAAGGTTCTGCCAGTCGGTGGTGGGGGAGGCG
>DWON01008656.1:0-11969 GCA_018251015.1 Phocides pigmalion okeechobee | reverse complement strand
TCAGTTGAATCGCTGGAAATACATTAACCGTTGTTGACTACGAACTACAATTTTTGTCGTTAGCAGCACCACCATAATGCATGCCATGCTGCTTTGATCTAGTTAGTTCAATCGTCGTACTAGCGATTTTGTCTTTCCAGCGATTCAACTGAATATAAATCCTTTTAAAATATCATGAGGTCCTCTAATGCATACATATGTAACGATCTCCTTCTTTAACTAAAGTAAAATGTTTGGTTCAGAACGCACAATCCAGGTGAAATCTACGCAGCGGAAATAGCTGCCCTCCTATTGGCAAACGTTGTTATTATATCATTAAGTAATTATTTTTCTACGTTAATGGCGACTAGGAAATATTAGTAAAAAAAGAAGAAAATGGTAAAAATTAATGTGAAATTCGTGTTAAATATATAAGCAAAAAAATCAAGTAAGTTAAATTTTACTATGAATCGTTTAAGCAATCAAACATTGTGGGTACTGACACACAGAAATCTTACCCGTATTTAAAAATAATCTGCGGTACGTTAATGATATTCATATAAATATACTAATTTAAAACGATTATATAAAATGTTACGAATATAATATCATTTAGTTTTCTAGTATCTGAAATAAAAAATAAATATAATATAATGAATTGACTATAAAGAGAAGATCAAATTTGTAATACGAAAATAGCGGGCCACACATGATTAATATACTCACTTACCTACGAAAGTTGTCCCAGTAATTATTAGCACGGTTGCCGGGCGGCACTTGGTTGTTGAGCGTGTGCGAAGCGGTCTCTGCGCGCCATCGCTCTTCCAGCTGAAACCGGTTATATTGTTCAGTATCGTAAATAGTACTTAAAGCTTGACTTCTATTCAAATTACAATATAACGTTAAGCACCATGAAAGAAACAGTGATTAATTAACACTTTCCCTGCGGCGCGGATGTATATAATCGGGTAAGTATTGCAGGAAGCGGCCCTAAACTGGAGCTTACTTGATTAAACTAAAGATACGCCGACAAATTACTGAAATATTGTGTTTATTAGCATTTGTGTATCATCTACGAATACACAGACGTAATGTCCACCCCAGTCTTGTTGCGCCGATGTAAAAACAGCCTTTTGGTTCGCCCGTAATCCATCCAAATTTGTCGCTACAACACAGTTGTGTGGGAGCCGCCAGCGCGTCGCGCCCAGAATTACACAGCAGTGTTGTAGCCGCAGGGAAAGTGTTAATAGTAGTATAAAGCCGCACACAGAATGGATTAATAATGTAACATTCTAGCTGGGAGCCTTTGGTGTCTTCCAAATTTTATTAACATCATAACACAGGTTTTGAAAATAAGTAATTTACAATTTCTTCATTACATACATAATACGCCCTCGCAAAATTCCGTGCAGTATGGCCGCGCACACATACAATAGTACAAAAACTTTCAGACACAGAACATAGATTAATTTTGTTCTATACAATGTAAGTAATCCTTCCTTAAAGTAAATTTCTGTCACTAGAAAATACATAAACAATTAAAAAGAATACATTTTATTTTTGAGTACGGAATAAATTACATGTGTGAGCTGTTCCCTCAGCGCGTGCAGCTCGCGCTGCTGCAGCGCCAGCTGCTGCCAGCACCACGCGCCCCACAGCGCGCAGCCGCAGCCGCAGGCGCCCACCATGCCTGCCACACACACAATACAACCTTCACATGACCACAGTTATGACCCGACATCGTAGCCAGGATCAAATAATCGCAAATAAACAGTTATAATTTTTTGTCACTTCTATTTTGGGGGCACGGTAAATCTCAAAATTTAGAAATCCGTAAATTTTTATACCCCTGTCCCACCCCTCGCCACTGTGTTTTGACAAAAAATTGAGCTATTCTTTTTATTTTTTAACTTTTTTTTTATTCTTCCATGTTTTCAGTTTTAATACTTTTCGATATTTTCAAAATTTCTTTTAGGGACATTGCATGCACCCACGTTCCCCCTCTCCCCTCATAAAAATAGCCTTGGTCATACTAAACTTTATAATAGAACGTTTCGTCGAGAAAAGTGTGCTTTTGGTCAAACTTTATATTCTTTATGAGATAATCGAATATTTTAAAAGGCACAGTTACGACCAAACATTACCATAGCTCTGGAATAATCCCAGTTAGAAAACCATAGTTACAATCACACTTTAGACATTGACATACCTTAACGTTTATAAAAAACAGCTCTATAATAAAATTTCTATTAGATAATTTGTTACGGTATAAAACGCACAGTTAGGTATGATCTTTATCATTCTTGACATATTTCTATACTAGGGATATAAAGTATCATAATTTATCAGACGTACTGTACACAGTGTCAGATTTATAATTATTCTTTTTACCTTGTTTTAGCAGTATACTTTTAGGTAAGGCTATTATTGTTTCTAGAAGTATTTTTTTATGTGAGGAAAGTAGCAAACGAGCATGCAAACGACTTGGTGTTAAGTAGTCGCAGCCTGTAGACATCCACGTACAACCACAAACACGACCGAAATGCTATCTGAGCTCGAACGTAGATACGTTGCTACTCCCGAAGACTGAGATATTGTAGCCGGCAACCGCACCTCTCCAATCGAAACACAAGTAATTCTTAACGGTGGATTATGAGGACGGCGATGGTACCTCACCGGTCGAAATATAATTCTCCCACCTTTTATGTGTAAGTAGTCCTTACCATAGGGCATCATCATGTTGAAAGGCATGGTGGGTGGGAAGGACACCTGCGGAGTGCCCAGCAGCCGGTCCATGGTCTGCGAGTGGCTGTTCTGCGTGAACTGGTTACTGCGGGTATCCTATCAAATAAAACAATATGTATTTTTAAAGATTAAAAAAAAATGGTATAATGGTATAGCCTTATGTATTTCTGCCATAGACATCCACGTACAACCACAAATACAACCGAAATCCTATCTGAGCTCGAACGTATCTACGTTGCTACTCCTGAGGACTCGGATGGTCGCCTCGCTTCAAAGTGGAGCCGGTAACCGCACCTCTCCAACCGAAAGAAACGTAATGCTTTACGGTGAATTATGAGGGCAGCGGTGGTACCTCCCCGATCGAACTATAGGTCTCCACTACCTTTAAGTATGCTTCGTCGTTATTGAATTAATATAAAATGATTAAAAGATAAATTCCCATTCGTGGGTATCGGCTCACATATGAAGTGACCTTAGTCCACAGAAGTAGCAACACATCAGTGATCGAGTTTAGGTGAAGCTTCTGTTAATCATTGTTACAGAGGTCCATGACCACCAATCATCATTTTCAATCAGGTTGCATTTCTAACTAATTAGCTACTTAACTATTTTTAACAAAAGACATTGAATTTGACAAAAATACATAATACTTACGTTAGTACTATTTACTTATAGATAGTTAAGTTACCTGATTTGATTTGGCGCTATTCCAACAAGGCGGTGGTAAGTGGGGATACGGCGAATTAATAGATGCGTCGTCTGAAAATTTAAATAAATTTAGTTAAAACAATATTTGTTTGAGGCATAACTAATACCGAAGCCATATAAGTACAAAAAAACTCACTGTTCTGTGACGGTGGAGCCGGCATGTTGCTGGTCGGGGCGTCCGCTCGGGGCTCGTGACGGACGTTGGGAATTATTGTATTGTTTGATTGCATTTGCACTCCCTGTAAATATTTTTTTTCACTTCACTCATTATTTAAATAAAACCACGACCTCTGCCCAGCAGTGGGATACATGCTGGGCACAGGTCTTCTATGAAAATGAGGAGACAAAGTGTGGATTGGTTGATTTTACACACCTTTCAGAATTTTATGGAGTACTTAAATTCCAGAACTCCGAGCTGTATGTGCCAAGAATTCGAAGCCCATATTCTTACCACTAAATTACTTACTGTCTATGGATATTTCACTTCCAATTATAATGCAAATCCAATGATAATTAATATACTTATATATAATAAAAAATGTATCAAGAAGTGTAAAAAGAAGGCCAACATGATAGATATACTTAAGAAACATATCCTTCTTAAGCTGTAGAGTAATAAGATACTATTTTATAAGGTATTGTAAGATTGCGTCCACACTTACATTATTTTCTTCAGCCTGTCGGTCCTGGGTCTGCCGGCGGCGCATTCGAGCTCTTTGATTCGACTTGTTTCGTGTTGCACTGCCAAATAGCAAACGCTATATTTATAACAGCTATCACATACATTTCTTTAAATTGCATTTTACAAATTTTACAAATTTTCAATTATATGTATATTTTTTACTAATATAACGATATCTGTACTAACGTAGAAAACAAAGTACATTGTTACTTTTATAATACATATAATACTAACACAATATTAAAAAAATATATATCAATCTAAGTAGCATGGTACATGTATAGTCATACAAATACCACAGATACATTTTTAAACATTCAAAATAATCCTTTAGGATAAAAAAAAAAGTTCAGGGATAAAGGAAAATTAACAGTGACTGTAGCGCTCATATCATATCATCGATTCAACCTTGCGGGAAGTAGCACTAAACTGGAGCTGTTTTCAGTGGAGATGCGCCGACAATTCACGTAAATGTTGTATTTTTTAGCATCCGTATAACATTTACAAATACACAGACGTTTCCGCTCGCAGTCTTGTAGCGCCGACGTAAATGCACTCGTGTTCGCCCATAATCCACACAGATTTGTACGTACAACACAGGTGTTTACAAGCCGCAAGCGCGTTGCGCTAGTACATAGTACACAATACACAGTTGCACGGAGTGGTATAGGCTTCGCACCTGTCACTGTCGCTGCCGTAAGTGCTGCCGAGGTGCGAGGGCACGGTGTTGATGGACCGCGAGCCCAGCGCGCTGTCGCCGCCGCCCTGAGCAAGTAGCAAGTCAAACTAAACATTGTTACATATGTATATTCTATAGTAACATGCTATTATTACTATTTTTTTTATTAAGTCGGCCAGCAAATTAATGATGGGTTTAACATCTTCATCAATCATCATTACTATTCCTGTGCTGGGAACGGTTTTTCTTCCAGAACTAGAAAGATTATGGCATACTCAACCACACGGCACGAATGCGGATTCGTAGACTTTGTGTAAAGTTGAGATAACTTTCAGGCATCAGCTTTTACAGCAAAGCTATTTTGTATAGTGTCACAGAAAATACATATCTTATATTTGTTTTCCTTCTTTAACAACTTACCCGGAAATTCTCGTTTTCTCTCAGATTTTGAGATTCCAAAGTTATATGCTCTGATCGCGACTCTGGTTCTTCCTGTTCGCTGCAAGAACAGAATGATTAAAATACACTTATGTTCAATTAAATTAATCAATTTTACGAAACAAGTGATATTTAAAACAACATATATTACCTATTATAAGATTGATTCACCACAGAAGTAGTATGCGAATCAGGATTACGATTCTGAGATTCAGTTGCAGCACACATAACTTTCTGAAATATACACATAATAAAGTAATGATAACATTATTATTTTCTTAAATATTACTCTTTCGCTATAAAAAAAATCGACAATTAAAAAGCGTTACTCGTTAGTACCCGTTATATAACATAATGTATGGATTCCGCGATAATATCGGTGTAAAATTGTATATTGCAAGATACTTAACAACAGTTCTGTAGCTTGTCGTTGTAAGTATTTTACACATAGATTATTGCGGTATCTCGAACATAATGTAATAATAAGGTTCAAAATATTCATAATTTCAAAAATAATTTTGTGCTCATAAAAACAGAAGTATGGTCAACCATCTGCTATGAGCTTTGCATAAAATATTCCAATCGCAAAGTTAGACGTGTTGAATTTTTTGTCCCGTTGGTTTCGATGAACAGTTCTGCTACAGAACTAATCAGATTTTTAGTTTAAATATTTTTTTAATGTAAGCATAGCATAGCATGTATGTAACTGTTATGTATACGTATAAATGATGTTAATTTTATATTAATTTCATTATAATTGGTTTAGCACATGTCATTTTATTGTTCTTCAAATGTACTTAATCTGCAATGTAGTTTGCGCCTATAATTGAGGTGCAACACTTAGAATTTTAAAATTCGCCTTTTTGTTATATCTTATTCCATGTATGAGTGTTAACCTTGTTGGTGCAACACTAAGAGCAACCCTGGACATGTACATACAACCTGAAACAGGACTCGTCTCACCCGGAATGATACGAGTTGTTACTTCTAAGGACACGTGTTCACTTCGCTTATAAGTGCAGCAAGCACTCGGATCTCTCCAATCGAAACTAAAGAGTTGTTTTACGGCTGATTTCCATGTGACAAGTGGGAGTCTCATGCATGGCAAGAAGGGGGAAATACCTCTTTATTCAATAGAGCCTCCAACTCGCGTTGCTTTTCAGCAAGCAAGGCGCGGAGCTGCATCTGCCTGGTCTCCGCCGGCCCCATCACGCTGCTGCTCGCCCGCACCTCCTCGTTCACCTTCTTCTGTTTACGGCTACCCTCTGATATCAAATACATATGTAATGTACTTTTTTCCCACCATAATATCCCAACGCTCTCTGCATCTCTCAAGATTTAATAAAATAATTGAAATTAAATTTGGGTGCCATTTACATAATGAGCCGCATAAATTCAATATTTTATGTTAATTAAATCTCAAACGTTTTTAATTTTTGAGATGTGTAAAGACATTCCCGGCATATTTAGTACTATTGACCTGGCCCAGCTTCCCTCGGGTAATAGTTTATATTTACTTTTTTTTTCATTTATACATGTGCCCTTACATTATCTACTTGCAAAAACTAATTAGAAACATCTATTTGCAACGGCGACTAAATGACTATATTGAATTTAACTATTTATCTTCTCGCCCAATTTATAAAAACAAATTAAATTATGCACCAAAACCTTCCTCAGAAATCACTGTACCTGTTGTACAAAACTGAAAAAATCTGTCACAGACAGACAGACGCGACGGGGGATTTTATTTTCTAATATTTAGAGATCAAATTGTTCATTAATACGAGCGTGAGACATTAATACTGTAAGACATAATGCAAAATGAAAGTACATAGACAACTGTGATAACTAACCTTTGTTAGCTACAAGATCCTTAATCCTCGCCCGTTCGCCCATTATTTTTTCAGTTTCCATGCGCAGCTCTTGCGCCAGCTCTTGCAATGTATTTATGTTTGCTTCATGATCTGTCAAAGGAAAAATTATTCTCCTTAGATAATTTACGATACTCATAAAAAAAGATCCTATTTTCAGCCGAAAAAATTAAGGCGTCTTGTAATTTAAAAAGTAATGAAGGCATGTAGAACTATTGTACTCAATAATTACAATGACATTGCACTTAAAATGTGTTTTTTTGTAAAATACTACCAATTTCATACAATAAACAGTACCCATTTTATAAAGATTAGTAACGCATCTGTAATCGACTTTAAGTACGACTACTGTTCCATAATCATCAGGTGGGATGTATGCTGGTTGGCTAACTTCACATTATAAAAAAACTTTATTACTATTGTTAAAATAATTACTTTGCTGCTGTTGCTGTTGTTGTTGATGTTGCGGGTGATGCTGCAATTGTTGGTGCTGCATCTGCTGTTGCTGCAATTGCTGTTGCTGCAGCTGCTGTTGTTGCAATTGTTGTTGATGTTGCAGCTGTTGTTGTTGCTGCAACTGGTGCTGATGATGCTGCTGCGAATGTTGCTCGTTGGTGAACTTGTGCCTCTGCGGCAGCGAGTTGCGGACGCGACAGACGCTGCCCTCGTTTGACCACCCACCTAAGCTACCGCCGCCCTCTGATTTGCTATATTAAAAAAAACACCAAAATATTGCTCAAAACAGATATATATAATTATTATGATTGATTAATCATTTGAAAAAAAAAAACCATAACAGATTTCAGCGACAGATTCTAATATTTTTAAGAAACTTTCCGTGTATCTGTTATGACTACGTACTTCCCTTACTACCAGTTAAAACGCCTTGTGCTTTCATACTCGAGGCTCAAGAAAGAACTTTGAAGGTCCGGACCTAATCTGGTCTTCACGTAAAATACACCTTAGTTAAGCATTTTAAAATTGTTTCAAATAACCACGATGCTTTTAATCATATTGCAACTCGGGCATCTCTTTCTGAAAATCGTGTTATGTACACTCCGTGACACTATCTGTATCACCATTAATTTGCACCGTAAAAAAAATCAGAAAAAATTTCTTCATAAGATATAAGTAATTAACATTTACTACTTCAAAATTACTATACGTTGATTAAGTCATGTTTTATTGATATAATAAATATAATGTATAATTGAAGTTGTATTGCTAGGGCTAATTTGAATTAATCGTTTTTGACATTGACACTAAGCTATATTTAGTACAATTCACTACAAATAGAGATACATTAGAGGTATTTATTCATATGTTTTGATAGGACAATCAATCAATCAAAAGAGATAATTGGCAATATATAACACAAACAAAATCCAGCCCCAATCTTAATATACAAACAATAAATTTAACTTACTTGTCGTGTATATTCGAGTGACCTTGCATTTGAAAAGAGTCTTCGTGTGCTCCAGACAAATGCTCTGATTCGTAGTTTTCTACAGATCGCATTAGATCTACAACAAAAGAAGTAAATCCAAAATATGTACACAAGTGATAACATCATGTATAGAGTAAAGGCAAGCTATTGCTCAGGCAGTGTTTGTCAATATATTTAATACCGCGAACTCTTAAAGATAATATCTAATTACCCAATAGACTTGGGAGTTATTATCTGGGCGCATTTACTTCAGAAATTTGAAACGCGTAGACTCAATAGATACATTTTTTTAAATTTAAGTGTTATTATTATGAGAAAATATGAACTTTTTATTATGGCACAAGTATTTTTTCCGTCCTATTTCTTATTATTATTACTATTTATCGCCTTACATCCTTACTACAACTTTACTAACTGAATGAGAACACGTAAAATGGGATTTTAAACCTCACTGGAACCTCATGTTTTAAAACTGTGTACGACAAATTATATGCAATAGCGACATCGTAAATAAGCTAAATACGATTTCCTATAACTTCAATTTTTGATGACAATATGAATAAAAAATTAAAAATAAAGAATATAGTAGTAGAAAACAAAAAAGTATTTTTTTCTAATTTATACTCCTCTTAGTTGGATTTTTATAAAAGCGTGTTTTTTGTTTTCTTTTTTTTAACCTTACAACGTCGCAGCATAAATATAATCAAAGATGAGCGTTTCAAACCAGCAATATTCCTTACAAATGAACAGGGTGCATAGTATATATTTTATTATATTATGATGAGTGGTATATATCTATAGATTAATTAACATTACAAATTGCAATTTATAACAGCGGAATTCTGAAACTACACTTTTTAATTAGATAAGCAAAAGGCTATAGCTCTACTTTGTTCAAAGATTATACAAATCCTTCGTATCTACAGGTTTTTGCATACCTTTTGTCTTTTGAAGTGCTGTTCTTATTGCCTTTATTTCCATTAACTTAAATGGATCCTCATTTTTATTGTTCACAGTGGATTTATTGCCTGTAACGTAATTATGTATTTATGTGTACTTTGTGTTGCATAATAAAATGTCAGCCCAGTTCTGAAGAACTTTATGATTGATTAAAAAGGATTTCGACTGTACTGATTAAATATCTCAATATTAAAATATCTTACATGTAGCGAATTAGCCGTGGAATGTTGTAGTAATGATAGCTCTACAATTTATAATGCCTTGCTTTTAACTATTTTAAATGTATTAACATGTAAACTGCGGCGTCCACATTTATGTTAAGTCAGCGTTGCGGACGGCGCGGCACTAAACTGGAGATGTTTTCTGTAGACGTTCTGCGCCGACGATTCACCCACGATTACAAAGCTGTTGTATTGTAGCGCCTACGTAAACACAGCACTCGTGTTCACTCGTAAGTTGTACAGATTTTTATGAACACAGCAACTGTGTGCAAAACACATCAGTCGTGTTTCCCACAGTAATAGTGTTCATTAGTTAATATAATGTATATTAGGTAGTAGAACAATAGTTATAATGAGGTGACTATCCGCACTTATTATCCACTCTCAAGCAATTATTGTTCCTGTTAGAAGTGTGATTACCGGCAACTGTTAACCGAGACGACCGTTCTGACCCAGAGATGCAAAGTCCTGTTTTGAGGTTGAAAGTAGCGATTACTAATATCAGGTGGTTGCATCCTCATTGGCTACTCTTGTAACATAAATATCCTAGTAATAATTTCTTACATTTGCGTGATGGTTCGTCATCACCGCTGTCTTCCCCTGAACTGGAATACGTGTTATGGGAGCTAGGCAAACGAGTTACCATTTGTAGTTTTTGGAATTCCGTGACCTAAAACGGCAAATAATGGTTACAATTAGATACATACAGGTTTTTGACGCACATAGTAAGGAATGTGATGCAGTCGACATGTCAAGGAACATATTTATGAGATACTAGTTGAAAACAAAGAAGGGAAGAAGATGAGAGGGAAACAAATGTACGAGGCTATTATTAAAAATGTTTGAAAAATTACAAGAAATAAACTAAAAAGATTTGTTACAGAAATTATGTTATTTATAATTTGCTATATATAAAACCTTGTCGATATCGCAATATTTTGTCATATACGACCATCTCCCTAAATTGGCGCTACTCCAACCATTATTGTGCCTTCTAGAAGCAATAGTTTCATGCTGTTAGTTCATAGTTTTTTTTAATCTGCAGTCCACCTTCCGGAGCGGCGTATTTGTAATACAGTGGTTATCCTTACCAAATTCTCCATATGCTGTTTCTTGAGTTGCAACTCTCGTAGCTTCATTTGCAATAAGCGACTTCGTTCGTTCAACACGCTCTCGTCATCATCCGCTTCACTTTCACGACCACCCACCGCTGCATCCTGAGAAATGTTTTACTCATTTATACATAGCGCAAATAAAGTAATATTCTAACGTATGTCGATACGTATGTGAACGCGCCATATTTTACAAAAGCAGATAAATTTCTAATCTGTCTATCTATTCTATTTCTAATGTTAAGAAATTCTTGAGTTACGGTGGTTTTTAGGGCTATCATCGTACTCGTCATCGTGTTTAAGATTTGATCAACTGATATAATACAAAGATGTTTTGGAATGACAATAACACAAATCAATAAGTAAAAGTAGTATACAAATAAAATGATGAGAATCCAACTTTAGTTATTGGTGATAATAATGGAGTATTAAAATTACCTCACTGCTTGCAATATTACAGTCACGAATAGAAAACCGTTCTTCATGGCTATGGTTGGAGCGGGTAGATCGGCCGTGTTCACTGTCGATATTATTTGCTGTCATTTGCTGGCTGGTGTGCAGAACGTCAGATGATTGGGGCAAAGTGGTGGCCACACCGATTTGATTAGCTGCATACATTCGATTGGCTTGATGATAATTAGCACTTAGTGACATGTTCTGAAAAGATTAGGTTATAAGAACACTTAATGCGTATTGCAATTATGCATATCCAATAGTGTGTAAAGGTATTATTACTCGCATCTATTGTCAAATCTTATTTATTTATTTATGCACAATAGATACCAACCACCGACAGAATTACATGCATTTAAAGGGTACAGTTTTACAAGCAGGACACATAATCCTAATTATAAGCAGTCACAGCATGCCATGGGTATTAAATAATAATGAGATATTTTAAAACTTATTGTAATATTCTTGTTTAATGTACAAAAAATATTAAAATAACCTAGATGTGATTTAGGACGAAATATGTTATTAAACAATAATAATTAGATTAGTGATTAAATTACCTGTATTCCACCAAAATTGTCATGGGATGTTGATGGAAGATTTATGTCCTGAGATTGTCTTTCCTTGTTTATCTCATCCAACTGCGCCTTTGCTTCCGCCTATGTGACCAA
>DWON01008655.1:0-11969 GCA_018251015.1 Phocides pigmalion okeechobee | reverse complement strand
TTGAGATTGGACGTGGTTGTCCATGGGCTGCAGTGACCACTTAACATCAGGTGTCCTGCATGCCCGTTTCTTACTCTGTCACAGTGAAAAAGGTCTACGTGATATTAAATTGTTTCTAAGTATGAGTATAAGTTTATAGACATCCACAGCCAACCTCAAAGACTATTTTAGTCCTATCTGAACTCGTGTGTTCCTACTCCTGAAGACTGAATCAGTCGCCTCGCTTATAAATGTATTCAACCGTACATCTCCAACCGAAACACAAGAATTATTTCATCGTGGATTAAGCGGCAGCGATGGTATCTTCGCGGTCAAACTATTATTCTCCCATTTTAAAAACTTATTGTTTAATGGGTCGTCGAATAAAGAATAGTTCGCTTAATGGTTCTATTCGACATTTTCCCGCGC
The DNA here is from genome assembly GCA_018251015.1 of Phocides pigmalion okeechobee. Classification (NCBI taxonomy): domain Eukaryota; kingdom Metazoa; phylum Arthropoda; class Insecta; order Lepidoptera; family Hesperiidae; genus Phocides; species Phocides pigmalion. The sequence goes on along the minus strand of DWON01008655.1, from coordinate 11,561 downwards.
TTTACGTTTATGATTGTGTCGTCTAATCATGTGCATGGAATTAGTCTATAGCCATAATAGATTTTTAATCTTTACTAAAATAAATATTTTGCGTAATTTTACTAAATCGTTTTGCAAAGTTACATAGAAAACGTGCATTTTCCAAATTTTACTTGAGTAGGGCACATAATCTTGGAATAAAATAGATACGACAAACGGATTGAAAGACGAAATTGACGATATGAAGGATTGGTTTTAACCATTTAACTATGGAATTTTTTGAAGTAAATCTATTCAAATACATTCCGTAGCACAACAAACAAATTATCAACAATTTCCATAAACAATTTCAGTTTAAATTGTCAACTTGCATAAACAAGACAAGTTGGAAGCTTTAGGTAATGTCAGGTACGAGCGTATTCAAGATCAGCACAAAGGACTCTGCGAATACTCCTCAAGGTTGTCATTACTTTGTTGTGACGTCTTATTCTCTGTCTAGTTAAATGTACTTGATAAAGGCATTTAATTGCAAACCTATTGTCGTAAAGCTCGGCAAGTATTTCTACACTCCTACGGCACTAATAGACTCCTGGATGGTACTAGGTAATGGAGCAATAATCCGACTGTAAAAAATCTATCCTAACAACATGTCGTGAAGTAATTATTGTATTTCATTTGGAGAAATGTGATTACCGGGTGAACTAAGTGAGACCACATCTCAGTCCTCAAAAATACCGTAATGTAACTGTTTTATCTGTTTGAGATTGAAGGTCTTATTCATGTTTGAAAAGTAGCAAACGAGCTTGCCGTCCATCTGATGTTAAATGGCCTCTGCCCATGGACATTTGCGTCCAACCTCAAACGAGACTAAAGTCATGCCTAAATTCGAGAGTAGATGCTTTACTACTTCTGAGGACTGAAATAGCCACAAAGCGGAATCATGCCACGAGACTATCACTGCATTGGGCACTAAGCAACCTCAGTGTCTTAAAACACCTTAGTGAGATACGAGTGAATCTATTAATTATTTCGGTTGTAACAGAAATTCCAAGGTAAATTGATAAAACAGTTTTAAGATATATTGCAAGTTTTGTTATAAAACAGATGTTTTAAATAGATTCGGAACTCAAGGTAACCATAGAGGTTATACAACGGTTTATTTTATAAACACATCATAGAGAACAATAAATAATTATTGAGCAACAAAATACATTGCGTATTTTGTTGCTCAATAATTATATATTAATAGATATTGCGATTGAACACATTATTGTAATTTTTTATTTTTATATTTATGTGACTTGTAATTTTCCTGATTTACTTTTTATTTCATATAAGGTTATACAATCTTTAAGTACGTTAAAGTAGAAAATGTTTGGGCTAATCCAGGCTAAAATATCAGGAGATTTGTTTTTAGAAGTTATATGCTACATAGACTTATTATAAATAGGAGTACAAGTTATTTTTATGGAATAATTATACAATTGACCATTTATTCATGAAGTACTTGATGGTAATTGGAGATCGCTCAGTGATATCTTTAGTCAAATCCATAAAGAACAGAAGATCCATTTGAAGTCGATGACACTCGAAAGATGGACGGCACGCCTTCCTACTGAAACAAAACAGACGTCAATGAGTTGTGTCACCTTCAAAGATAGACAATTAGTCTGTTCTTAGTCGGAGACCAAAGATCAACAACCTTTGGTCTCTGAGTAAATAATAAATGTGAACATCATATGTATTAGTCACAATATTAACAACTAATATATACATATAATCAAACTGTAACTGATAGTTTTCTATACATGACAAATAAGTGTAAAAAATCATAATGGAGTGCCTTTATATATGCAAGAGAACCCAAAATAATGTTTTTTATTTTGTCTCTTTGTCTGTATATCTGTTTGTCTGTATATCTGTATGTCTGTATATCTGTATGTCTGTAAGTTTGTGCACGCTAATCTCCGTAACGGCTTATCTGATTTGAATGCATTTTCACTTCTAAAGGTGGTAAAGCCGTTAGAGCTCGCCCGGGACGAGGCGACCATTATTGGAGGCGACCATCTTAGTCCTCAAGAGTAGAAACGCATCCGCGTCCATCCTTAAATAGAATTTCTGTTCTATTTGAGTTTGGACGTGGTTGTCCATGGGTTGCAGGGACCACTTAACACCAGGTGGCCTGCATGCCCGTTTCTTACTCTTTAGAAATAATAAAAAAAAACTTAACATTTAGTGTTTTTTTCATTCCAATCGATTAACAAATAAAAAAGTTATATCAATTTATGTAACACGTGAACGAAGTCGCGGGCGGGTTAAAGCTCATTTTAAATATATCTATGAGCCGTTCCGGTAATTTTGCGATTACGAATATATCGATTCAGATAAATTTTAAGATATTCTACAACAAATTTTAATGGTCGCTTATTATATAACTGAAATTCTACAACAATGATGCACCGTTTGATGTCATACTTCTGCTGACTAATGTAATATATTAAACCATAACCTACATATTATTTTATTATATACGTATAACTGAGTCGCGGAAGCTATTTTCTTATATCGCTAAAAAAAAACATTGCTCGTGTTTCATTACATGAAATACAAATTAAATTAATGATATTTAATTAGTGAAATTATATCCAAATTCCCCTTAAAATGAAACAATCAATATTTTCTAATCATTGATTACCCTAATAATGAATGTATAGTCTAAACTGATTCGCTGACCTGAATAATATAAATAAATTTACAATAAAGCATATTTGATTTGATTTGATTTGAAATTTGATATTGTAAATAAAAACTAAACAAAAATATGTAAAGGATGTAGCAGTCTGATTTAGGAGACCACTAGCTCATAGACATTTTTTATCAACGCTATGTAGTACATAATTCCTACTCAAAATACATCACACATTACTTCCTGCTCTTGAGCACTAAGTTGGAGCGTAACCAAAATAGTCAATTTGCCTTGCCATACATGTAAAACATAATACGCCATTTTTATACGCCATGTGGCTGAAATAGGTTTATAGATGTTTAAACAATGTTGCGTTCCTCTTTGATAAACCTTTAACATTTTTGAAAAAAAAAAACACAACACCAGTTTGGGTATTTTAATGCCCTTTGTGATCCAAGTCATGTCGAAAATTACGCAAAATATCATGTTGCAAAAGGGACAGTGTCGAACATCAGGTCTGTTAATTAAAAGCTGGCAACACAGCGTGGGGACAAAAAGTAAAAATTGTCTCTGGCATGTTTTTGTCACATGCTCGCACTATCCAATTTCAGTTTCAAATTGTTAGAACATAGTTAACGACTAAAATGTAGTTTGGGGTCTATTTGGGTTTTTTGCTTGAACGAGATAAAGAGATCTAGAGAGATATTTCACAAAAGAATGTTCATTAATTAATGCTAATAGATTTTTTCACTTAATATATTTCTTCATTTCAATATACTTTTCATATGTTTCATTTAGTAGTAGTTACTTGTCTGTTCCGCTTTTGAAACCGTTGGTCCGTGGGGCTGACTGGCCCGACTGCCAAATAAATTTTCAAATATCCATATTTAATCGATACCAGTAGTCACAAGAGGGATCTCGTGCAGGTAAATGCAATTGTCGTTTAAAGCAGGAATACGACCAGCGTGTTTGACACCATATCGCCTTCAGTTCTAATTCCTAAATTGAAACAGTGTATTATCGTGCCACTTTCAGTTATAATCAACTTCACTTTCACTTCAACTTCAGTTTTAAATGCTAAAAATGAAACAGTGCAATTACATATAAAATGTTACAGCTTTATCTGTTTAAATTTGCGAAGTTAAGCCTCGGGTTTGAAACTAACTCTAGTAGAGGACGCAACGGGCGCCATGCGCCCAGACGGCACCAGCAGTGATTTATATGCAATGTCTGTTCCGTGATCCGTTTAACATGACGTTTACAGCTTACCGATTGAAACTTCAAAGATTTTTCTAATAAAATACCAATGTAGCACGTAGCTCTGATACTACATGTATTGAATTAGAACATTTTCTTTACAAATTTATATAAATTGCTCGTACAAAGTAGTACATCTGATGAAATGAGTAGATTAAAATGATTTTTTTTTATATTATATGCGCATTGGAAGCGTGCTGGGCCCATAACCTCGTGAAATGAAAAACTAATAGGTATTACATACAAATATTTTTATTACATATTTATTATATACAATATGTATGTGTATACATACAATATGTATACAGTGATAGTAACAGGAAAGGGTCAGAGTGCACTAACGGGAATTATACAAATAAATATATATATAAAATATTCAGGCATTCATGTTTTCATCAAAATGTAGTATAGAACTAGACTTTTTTGTTATATTTGATAGAAGTAATAGAATATCAAATGTCTCTTGATAAGGTGGTAGGCTTTACACGATTTGACCTACAAGGTATCATCGCAACCTAATTTTAGCGTGAAGCAGTTCTTGCATTTTGATCGAAGTGTGGTTATCGGTTACATTTATAAATATAACTAAACTAAAAAACTATCTTAGCCCTCAGAAGTAGTGACTTAGCTATATACGTTTCCAGATAGATACCAGCACAGTTTGAAGTTAGATGTTAATATCTATGAGATGCAGGGAACCAATTAATAACATGTAGCCTGCAAGCTCGTTTGTTAATCTAGTAGTATAAAAATATACGAGTAAATATAAAATTACTGATCATTCGCTTTTACTTTAGGTCAGTACATTGAAAATAATTCAAGCAAGTAAGTCAAGAACTCGTACCAAGTTGAATTTCGTAATTGTAAAAGAGACAGTCAAAGCTTAAATAGAAGCTTTCAGTTTAAAAGCTTTGGAGTGAGATCGTTCGGAATTTTCTGCAGCGAACTTTCCTTTTTTTCGTAATACTCATCTGAAATTTTTAAAATCAACCACAGATTTTTAAATAAAGTCACCGTAGTGCGCTTTGATTCTTTTCTGACTTTATAAAGTTATCTTCCGTAAACTTTTGCGTTGTCTTCTTATATTTACACTAGCGACCCGACCCAGCTTCGATCGGGTAATAGACTGCATATTTATTTATATTATTTTTCTTTCATACATGCATCTTTTAACTATTTAATTTCTTGACGAACCTCCAACAAACTTAACTTATGATGCACCAAAACCTTTCTCAGGAATCACTCTACCTGTTGTTGAAATCTTTGAGAAAATTCTTCCAGTTCTTTTTGAGTTTATAACGAACAGAGAGATAGAAGCGACGGGGGACTTTGATTTATAATATTTATAGAGGTACTTAACTTTTTAACTTATTTGTCAATGCTCCAGGTTGAAATAAATTTAAAAGAAGATACATAAAAAAATAACGCTTTACACTTTCTCCACTCTTCTTTCGCTTTAAAATCCTCTCTATGTCGTGGGCTGGCACTCACTCACCCTCAGCGTACACACACTAAGACAAGTGCACATATACCGACACTTAAAACTGAAATCTAAGTTTATCGTTTAGATCTCTTTCTGACTGGGTTTTGAATCCGGATTTAAGCAAACGGACTGATATGGTGACCCGGTGCTACGAGAGCCAATAATTCAACAACAGACCTTAAGAGTTAAGACTCTTAGACTCGTTGTCATTTGACTTTTAAATGTTCGAGTATTAGTAAACGAGCATGCAGCCTATCTAATGTTAAATATTCTCTGCAAGCCATAGATATCTGCGTCCAATCTCAAACAGGACTAACTCCTGCCTGACATCGTGCATAGATGTGTTGCTAGTCTTGAAGTCTGAGATGGTCGTTTTGTTAGTAAATGAAGTCGGCACCGCATCTCTCCGGCCGATACACAAAAAATACTTTGCGAGGGATTATAAGGGCGGTATATTCCCCTTCACGGTCCAACTGTTGCAAGCCCGATCATTCTCCCGATCTCATCCCAAAACTTTCTATTAAAAACACTTAATAAAAGACTGGTACATGACGCAGCCATTGAAAAACTGTCCAAAGTATTCGGTTGAGGATGAATGACAGATTTATTTTTACAAAAATTACTATTGAAACTCCATGCCATGTTCCAATTACGAGGTCACATTTCTGTCCACTGTCCCTTATAATGTAATTTATTATATCATCGTGTGTGAACGACCTTTTCTTGCCAAAGTTATGTTGCACGTTTCGAGAAACATTGAGACAAATTGGTTATCGTTTCGGATTATGCTAGTAGAGACATAGAACAAGTTGACCGATTCGTACATGTGTACAAATAATGATATATGTTCTCCCGAAAAGCTTTTTGTCTTATACAGCTTGTTTGAGAATCGAAATCGGGAAGATCTTAAAGGACGTTGAATCTAATATTAGGTGTTCTAATATTAGGTGGTCTACGATTAGGTGTACCTAATTGACTACTCGTATCCCACGGTATTGTTAGTTTTAGTGAGGGAGGTCGGTAGGAATTATTTGGGTCTTCTGCCCTCCGTAATCGGGTTTCTTCTCAAGGTGGTCGAATAACACCCGGATGCGGTCGCATACCGTCATTTCACGTAGCACTACAATATGAATTAAATTATAGCGATGTAACGGAAAAGCATTGATTGCGACCCATGGCAATCCCACTGCTTAGTGGGCGGTGCAGACTTTGATCTTCTCAATGGAAGAGGGACATACCATGTTTAGAAGATGGTTACAGAGTTTTAAGAATGTATTAATATTGACCATTTGGAAAACATTGAAATATTTGTATTACAGACTCTGAATTTGCTTTTTTATGTATTTGCTAGAAATTCATATATTGGTTGCATATTACTAAGTAAGTACTTAGTAATATGCAACCAATGTACCAAAATAGTTTTCCAAGATTTTAAACTATCACGAAATAATATATATTTAATATTCTTTAAATTTAAAAATACTTTTACTATTTTTTATGTTTAATAATAGGTAGGTTAGCGTTCTTTCTTTAGCTGTGGTACAAGTACACTCCCTTTGATATTACATAATTTCTTCTCTTAACTAAAATAGTATAATTCAGTATTATTCCTTTTTATGAAAGACACATTAATATGGAAAAATCTGAATGCATGTAAAGCTATATTGTGTATAATAATCAGTTTTTCTTATTTTAACTCAATATGTTATAAATGATTTAGCATCTAAACACGCTGTACAGGTCAAAGTTTTTGTGAGACGTAATGGTTTGTGTCAACTTTATTAATAACCCCTCGTTACACAGCGCTGACAAGACTGGTCTAGCATTCCCAGAGTTCTGGGTTCGTTCCTAGATCAGACAAGGTTTAGACGTCTGTTATAAGTCAGGGTATTTATGTATAGTCTCTGTATGTGTGTTTTGTCTCTGGCTATTCATCTGACACACGAATTGATTCACAGCGGGTTATGAGGGTGTAATGGTACCTCGCCAATTAAAATATAATTCTACTAATTTTCATATTCTTCTGATTATTACGAATCATTAAATGCAAGGCATATATGCGTTGATTATCAACACCGTAACGAAGTAAATTGTTTACTTCAAACATCTCATAAGATTAACTTATGTGTCAATTCCGGTGCGCAATGATCATAATTAAACTGTACGTAGGTGATTTATGCTTTAATAATCCTATGAGATTTTATGTCAATGTCGCTTCAATGTAGGTTTTGTATTAAAATTTATAACGTCAGCGATATTTATACATCACGAAAGATTATTAGATATTAAGTACAATACTTAGGCAAAAATTATTGTAAGTTCTTGGAACAATGCCGCATAGGCACGGACTCCCTTTAGATTGTTTAGGTTAGGCTTTTATCATAATCAGTTTTAAGATTTTCATTGTTGTAATTCAATTGTAAATAAAATGTCATGTTCAAGGCAAAGAAAATAAATTATTATGTTCTAAGTGAAATAAGTTATTTTCCAGTGCTCGACATGTTTCTCCTTTCAGAAAGAAAAGGTTATACTGATAAGCGGTAAGGCTCAATATTTGATAACGATCGCCAATTATGGATCGTCAAACTTCTCATATATTTTTTGACTTTATACAGAATTCTTAGCCATGTAAGGATCCTTACGACGTTGTCCTTCGCCAATAAATCATGCGGTAATTTACAATATCCATACAACATTGCAAAATGCTAGAATTACCGTTCGAACGGTTTGGTACCACCGCTGCCCTCAGAAGGTTTGTGTTTCGTGGAAAGGCGTTGTTGCCGGCTACACTTACAAACGTGACTACAATCTTAGTTTTCAGTATCAACGCATCTATATACGACGTCAGTCAGGATATTAGTCTAGTTTAAGATTGTATGTGGATTGTAGACTTCGCCGTAGGGAAGTCTACGATCCACGTGCCACGCTTGTGCCTTGTACACATCTGTGTAATACGTACAAATCTCTATGGACTACGAGCGAACAAAAGTGCTGTGTTTACGCTGTCGCTACAAGGCTGCGAGAGGAAACAACGTCTGTATATTCGTAAATATTATACAGATAGTAAAATACAATATTTGTGTGAATTATCGACGTATCTTCAGTCTAGAAAAATGGCTCTAGTTTAATGCCGCCTCCCGCAATACTAACTCGATCTAACATCTACGCGCAGTCAAAGTGTTAACTTCAAGTGTCCTGCACGATGTTTTATACTTAACCAACACAAAAACAGGGATTCAAAAACCGTGTGGGCGGTCAAAATGTTGCTAGACTATCATTCCTTTTTGTACTGTACCTATCTACATTATGTATGACATTCGATTCGCCAAATGGCCGGATGCTATATCTATCATGTATCTTCCCGAGATCCATATACCGTAACTCTACACTGAACTGACAAAGTCCCGTCCTATAACGCTTAGTTATCTTTATGTCTGTCCTCAATATACCTCTTGACCCCGCTGCCCGTTATGTCACTTTCTAACACAGTAGGTATAAATACCTACTGTGTTAAATAACATTTACGTAGTTTCACAATTAATGATAGGCTATTATAACAGTTTCACTATGTAGAGAATACATCAGGCTGCGGAGAATTCGGAGTGTCTTTTTTTTAATTTGAAAGTATCATACGAACGTGCAAGACATTTGATGTTAAATTTTCTCAATCAAAACGAAGAAAGCCTTGCCTGACTTCGTGCATTGGTGTATTGCTACTCTTGAGGACTGAGATAGTCGCCCCACCGATGAGGGCAGCTGGTAATCGCTCTCTCCAACACATAAGATCTCCATTACGATGGACTATGAAAGCAGTGGCGAACTCTCCTGTGAAAACTGTTGATCTACCGCTGAAACCTGAACTGTTTATATTGTTTATGGATATCCCTCTACTGGACACACTTGCACGTAAGGAAGACATAGAGTACTTATATTTAACCATGATGCTTCACGTATTAAATATACGGGTAGCTTTGCGATAAGGTTTAACAACTGTAATCTATCGCTAACAAGCGATACTGATTCTTTAACGTATTCCAAAGTACAGAAGTGCGCATGTAGATTTGCCACTAATGGTCACCCATCAAAATCACGGCCGCGACCAACGTTGCTTAATTACGATCATTCACGCTCTGCACAAACCAGTGCTACATTGCAACTAAGGAAGAAGTAAGCTTAAGGCTATCAAACGGACGGTAAAGCGGCTTCTTACTTCTGTCAGATAAATAAAGAAAGATAAACTTCCGTAGAGCCTTTCACTCCTTGGCTTAAGAACAGTAAAGCTGATATGCGAATTCGCGTTAGAGTGTGTTTCCGTAGGCCGCTTCTCGTAAGCGGATTTGCAACCACCACAGAGAAGATACTTACGTACTATAAAACATTAACTGTTTCATTACAAATTGCAATGTATTTTTTTATTAAATATCCGAATTTACAAGTTCAGTGTCGATCTAATCCTTTCGTAAAACCTTTAGTATAGTTTTGCTGTAGTCCGCCGTAGCCTTGAGGTTACCAGCTACATTTACAAGCAATGCGACCATCTCAGTGCTCAGAAGTAGCAACGTGTCTATGCACGATTTAGGCAGGACGTTAGTCTTGTTTGAGGGTAAGTCTTGTTTGAAGTTAGACATATATGTTTATGGAGCTGTAGAAACCATTTAACTTCAGATTGCCTGCTCGTTTGCTACTTTTTCAGCTTCAAATAAAACACTTTACACTTGTCATTGCATATCGATGCCCTAATATTACACAACTGTGTTGGAAGTCATGGTATGCGGTATGGTGGAATATGGCAGTCTTCGCTTACGACATGTGATAAAAAAGACGTTAAGCTCAAGTACAAATCAATAAATACACAAAATACGGACGTTACAAGACATGGATGTCTTGTCTAAAGGTGGACCTAATTAGAAGCATCGGAATCTATAGTTATAGAAAAAAATCTAATTAAAGAAAGCTAAAGAAATAAGAATTAAAATAAATAAAAACTCAGAGTATAGAAAACACGCAAAACTCAAAAATAAAATTGAAGAAAAAACAATTTGCTAAAAATTTTGCAGTCAGTTCTTTTCCAGCCAACCTTAGCGCAAGGAGAGCTAAAAATGACGAAATGATTTTACATTATAACTATGACATTTATTAACTATACGTAAATAAAATAAAACTATATAAGGTATTTCAATTTTAATTCGCATTTGCAATATATATCACATAACAATGCACAAATGTTGCTTAGATGTTAATATCATTAAGAATACTACAGGCTACTTTTATCTTGAAAATATAGATGATATTGCAAAAACAGAAAAGATTGGAAACTTTTGAACGAACCTGGGTAGGTACTTACAGGACATAAATAATGAACGAGGAAATCCCAGTCATTAAAGTTAACAAAACATCGTTGTTTAGAAAAAAATACAAAGCGACACTGAATAGAAAGGCAACTTAATCTTTAGACCACAACGCACTCCAAGTGAATGAACTTTACACTCGTTCCGCCATTTTGTATTTGTACCTAATGCCAAAGTCAAGGACAAAGTCTTTCAAGGAACAAGACACTTTAAGAGCTTTTACCACTTGCCTCTATATGTTTATAGAACTAGGGTTTTCACTATTGTTCAACGAAATACAATATCACGATCTGATAAGTAATGTAATAATTTTTCAAAAATATACATATCGGACTAAGGAAAAATAATTGGTTTTTATTCTTAACCAGTAATTACTATTCCTCGACTTACGTCGTTTTGATTTACGTCGTTTCAAGTTACGTCGAACATTGTTTTGGCGCTATTCCTCAAACATACGTCAATTGCTTCTATTTCCGGAATAGGAGAATTCACTTGTCGCGAGTAGACTTGATAGAATTGATATAGAGGATAAAGGTAGAAAATTATGTCTCGACTTACGTCGGGTATTTCGAGAACCTAACATGCCGTACGAGGACTATCTGTAATTATCTTTTCTGAGTGAACTAAATTAAGCGATGAATATTGTGGCCGTATATTCGACACTGAGAGCACAATCAGAATAAGTACGTATATCAAAATTGAATTCATTAGTAAATCATGGTAAATACGCACGGATACACACTATTGGAGGCGACCATCTTAGTCCTCAAGAGTAGGAACGCATCCGCGTCCATGCTTAAATAGAACT
>DWON01008654.1:0-11970 GCA_018251015.1 Phocides pigmalion okeechobee | reverse complement strand
TGTCCATGGGCTGCAGTGACCACTTAAGATCAGGTGGCCTGCATGCCCGTTTCTTACTCTTTCACAATAAAAAAAAGAAAAGACACGGAATAATTTATCTCAAATTTTGTATATAGAATTGCTGTACCTTTCTTCCCATTTTAGGCTATGTATAATAGCGCTGCGTTATCTTGGAATTGAACCACCACCAAAATATTTGTTAAGATAACCTCCTTTTTAGGCATTTGTTTTCAAACACGTATTAATGTATAAAACTACCAAGTAATACCTATACGGAACTAACGATACGAGAGACTATTATGCGAAACTAACTTGAGAGAGGTTAAGCTTTGTTCAAAATATTATTCTTATTTCTTTTTCATTTTCAAAACATTTTCATTCTCAAAAACGCCTGGATATCGAACACGGTCTCGACAAGCAAAGCGATATGGTATCGCGCTACCCGAATCGACATCATAACAAAGCAGTATCAGGTATCACTTACTCAACACAAACAAATATCACCTAACATTACGTAACGAGGGCAACTACCGCGCAGAATTTGCTTACTTATAAATACGCTCAATATTAATAGCATTGCAAAATCTCTCGTCTCTAATTCGCAGAAACGGACGAAGATATAGAATACTAGATAGAATGAGTCAGACATACGTCATTTACAATTATCCTACGCACATTGAAATTGAAATGTGTATTGAAACTGCACATTGAAATGTGTATTTCATAACCAGAAATATTCTAGGGATTAGATTACGGCGTGTAGATATGTCTCTCAATTCTTCCTGTACTGTACTTTCTTGAGTTGGGAAAAAAATCTTTCATATGCCCGGGATCGTGGGCACGATTCCGATTGTGGGAAGCATAGGGTGACTGGAAAAGATCGCCGTTTGAACGATAAGATCGCCTATCGTATACGCTTATTACAGTATAATTAATGTACTGTTTTATTGTCTTTTTATTTGTGTGCAATTAAGAAGACTTTTATTGTATAATATTGTATTTAACTCTCTAATAAACACATTGGTGGACTTTTTCCGTGCTTGTGGAGAACACACGGATCTCAAAACGATCGCAACTAATGTTTTCTGATACAATTCTCCAATCAAGGCGGAGCTTCCCCGACTATTCGAGCACCGATCTGTATCCCCGATCTGGTCTCACACCGTATATCGGTGTGGACCAGTCACATCGACATTCTTCTCGGGATCGCTACGTCAGAACAACTCCATTATATCATGCATAATAAAAGTACTATGTGAGCTTCAAACCCAAGGAGTGTACAAACATATTTGAGTTTTTTAGTGTTATTCGTTTCTACTGTTAGCCATACAGCGCCTCTATTGTTCCTCATAATTATATATAAGCTACTTTTAAAGAAAATGATGCAAGAGTGGTATAGTAGGTGACATTAAAAATAACGTTATTTAGTTTTTATTATCCCCTGAAGTGTTTTACAAGTGCTTGTAAGCGTTTTACAACTACACCTCTATTACCACATAAATTATGGTTCCCATAAAATAGTATTATTTTATTTATCTATTTATTAATATATTGCAGACTGTACATCGAAGTTTGTTACCAGTGCCAATATTTTGCGTAATTTATAAACCAGCACAAGATAAAATTCTGGTCAAGGTCTTTCATCCATACAAGAATTGACACTGTAAATTAATGCCGTGACAAAAATTGATGAATGTTCAAAACATGTTTTAATGAGTCTACAATTACAAGATTACACGTGCAATACAAATCAGGTGTACCAATGACATAATACGGATAACGCTATCGACGCCAAAATTGTTATGAATACAATGAACAAAAACTTATTAAAAAAGTAAGTCGTGAATCTATGTAACACGTTGACCGCCGGTTCTGCCACCTGTAGCCGACACGGCGGTATTCCAATTGGGTCGCGTCGGCCACCGGTGGCTGACATGATATACCTGACTTTAGCTTGTTATTCTGACCGTTGGCCATGCACCCATCTGTATTTTACGATTAGCACCGTGTTACCGCAATAAATATCTCAAAACAAGGGAAATAATTGTGTATGCAATGAAACCTACAAACATGAAATCCATTTTTTACAAAAACCCCATTAGCGGTCAACGTGTTGATAAATGTTATCGATAGGCTTAGTTTTAGAACTGCCGACGCCAAGCTGGCTCTGAAAGAAGTGAAGAAGGAGCTTCAAAAATCTTAGTTATTGTTTACCTTCTTTTTAACTATAGTTAATATACGATAAATAGAAAGTAGCAAACGAACATCGAAATGACCCGATGTTAAGTCATCGCTGCAGCGATAAAACGATTCATTAAGAAATAGTCTCCAAATTTTAAGAAGCCATGCTCGACTTTTGTTTCCGACATATTCAAAGCCTTTATATAACTTGTACTTACTAATAATAAAACGAATGCTGGAACGTTTACAATTTTCTAAGAACGTACCAAACCTTTTTCTAGTATGTTATCTTTCGTTCTACCCATACTTGTCTATTCTTAGTAAATTATTCTAGACCAATATAATAAAATAAAAATCTTCGCGAGGAATAATACAACCTAATTTTATCTCAAAAACGTTTAAGAATCCCGTGTAAATTTTACAAAAAGTAATAAAGCCTAGTAAAAGTAATAAATTGTTTATCTCAAAAATATTTACGGTCAATGTTTAAGGTTGAAAAAGTCAAAAATATACTCCAAAGATCCGCGCAATAACACTCCGTTTATAATAGAGATAAATTAAAATAATTTTAAAACATGTCAAAAACATGCTTATAAAACATTATAATAAATATCAAACAGATTACAATTAATAAACAGACCGTAAAAATTTTAAACGATTATTTTAATAAATTTCAAACATTTGCAGTTTTTATACAAACAAAATTTAAGATTACGCTAAACGGAGAAATCTTTAATGAACCTATTTATATGGATTGGTTTTGCTTGCAGTAAACAGGTCATGAATAAAAAACACTGTTTATCTCGCCTTGTATAGTAATAGCTGGAAATACTCAAACACTTTTTGCTATTATCAATTAATTTTTTGTAAACTATCTTTACAAAGGTGATAATCATAATTACAAATTAACCAGCATTAAGAAAATCAATTCGTTTGAACACTCACTTTTCCCGCTGTTTTTAATTGACAAGTTTTTCCAACTAGTCAATATATTGATTTGATGATTGTTTTCTAATAAGGAAAACATTCCATGAAGTCTTAGTTAAATTAAGAAAGCGTTCCATTTAGTCTAGAACGTTTCATTTTAATCTAGAGAGTATGTGATTTTCTTTAGGATAGAACACCTGTTCAGTTGCTGCAGTTAGTTACCCATGGGCGATCACTTTCAAAGGTGGGAGAACAATAGTCCGACAGGGAAGATACCATCGCTGCCCTCATAATCCGCTGTAAAGCATTACTTGTATTTCGGTTGAAGACGTGCCGACTACACTTTGAAACGATGCGACCATCTTCTAGTCCTCAGGAGTAGCAACGTATCTACGTTCGAGCTCAGATAGGATTTCACTCGTGTTTGTGGTTGTACGCGGATGTCTATGGGCTGCGATTACTTAGCATCAGATGGCTTTCATGCTCGTTTATTACTCTTCTCACATGAAAAAAACAGCAGTGTGCTACTCGCTTGATACTTTTCTTACATAATCTATTAGTCCTTATTGGTCCTCAAACATACATAATTAGGCCTTCCATAGAAAATTGTTTACCAGCTCGCTTGGATGTGAGTGATAGTGATTATTAAAAAGGGCTAACTTCGTAGAGACGAGGATGGGTTGCTATTTCTCCTCAATCTTTAGATCTCCATCAATATTTACTAAATGTAAGAGAGTGATGTCTTTCGAGTCAACAGAAACGTCCGGCATTTCCCGCGGCCGTGCCCGCACTAGAGTCGATATCACGAAATTTAGTTTTTAAGTTCCTTTCATTATGTGCCAGGTACTGACGACTTTGATTGCTGATATTTCGAATCGGCTGCATGGCTCGTGGTCATGGTTTAAACTAAATAAAATATCGACGCCATTAATCGTGAGTCTCCGATATACCTATAATAAAACTATGGACCCGGCCCAGCTTCGCTTGGATAATAGAGTTTATATTTACTTACATTATTTTTATTTCATACACGCATCCAGTCATTACCTAGTTGCAAAAACTACCAATTAGAAACATCTATTTCGAACGACAACTGAATTATTATATTGAATTTTTTTTTTAATTTTTCGCCCCATTTCCAAAAAAAATACTTAATGTATTAGGCACCAAAACCTTCCTCAGGAATTCCTCTACCTGTTGTTGGAAACTGTAAGAAAATCCATCCAGTACTTTTTGAGTTTATCGCGAACAGACAGACGCGACGGGGAACTCTGTTTTATAATATTTATATGTATAAGTCCCGCGATAATATTAATCTAAAATCAAATGTTTCATGCTCTTTGTTACAATATATCAAATAACCAAAAACTCATTTGTCATCTCTTGCTCAAAAAAAAATCATTTCCCCATTCTAAATTGTATCGTATATCAATCTTTTAAGTTTCATTTTCGCAACGAAGTGTCCAACTCGAACGTGTTATCTACTTCTATGTTAAAATTCATCAGCGTACATACATTTTGCATTTATAACATTAGTAGGGTTTCATTTCAATTTAAGACGCTTTATGAGTTTGGAAAGTCATTCTCTTATTGATATATCAATTACTTAAATGATAAAGAAAACCCACGTGGTGATACCTTCTTCATATCGCTGTGTAGGCGTGTGAAGTCTACTATGTGATGATGAGTAATAGCTTGATAATGACAAAACAATTATGTTTAAAATTGTTCGGTTGTTAACACTTTGACTGCCACGAGCATATATTTGATCGGGTCAGCGTTGTGGAAGGCGGCACTAAACTGGAGCTTATTTCTCTAGACTGAATATGCGCCGATAATTCACTGAAATGTCGTATTTTTTAGAATCTGTGTATCATCTACGAATACATAGACGTGATATACA
The DNA here is from genome assembly GCA_018251015.1 of Phocides pigmalion okeechobee. Lineage (NCBI taxonomy): Eukaryota > Metazoa > Arthropoda > Insecta > Lepidoptera > Hesperiidae > Phocides > Phocides pigmalion. The sequence goes on along the minus strand of DWON01008654.1, from coordinate 6,959 downwards.
CATCTAATTTCGTAGCGCCGACGTAAATACAGCACTTTTGTTCGCCCGTAGCGATACAGATTTGTACGTACAACACGGGTGTGTACACGCCGCAAGCGCGTTACGCCGCGCAATACACAAGTGTTGTTCGCCGCAGGGAAAGTGTTAAATTAGCAGCCTGTTTAATTATTAGCGAATTCGAATGTTGACCGTCTGCTCTATTCATTCAACATTCAATCAACCGAGTAGGTTATTCCAAACTAATTACAAGTGACAAACCTAATTGGCTCACGTCATATTGTTGCTATTTTTGTTAATAGGTTACATATATTGCAGATGTCCATGTGTCCTCTGGACTACTGTGAAATTGGGTTGAAAAAATATGACACTGTGGACACGAAAAAGCTTTAAGAATTACCAAAACTATATATTTATCTGACTGTACCACCGCCACCTTTACCCGCAATAAAGCAATTCTTGTGTTTCCGTTGGATAAACGAAATTGTCGACAAGCGAGGCGAATATCTCGATACTTAGGAATAGTAATGAATCTTCGCACGAGCTCAAAGACGATTTTAATCCTGTTTGAGATTGGACATAACTGTCCAAGCGCTGCAAAGATCATTTAAAATTAGCAGTTAAAGCAAGTTATAATTAATTTCTAATAGACAATTATTTAGGCAAATATATCATAATCAAAGCAATCCAGGAATTAAATCTTGAAACGTTAATAAATTTGCCTTGCAGGTGATCGCACCCGGAACCCTGTTACGTTGGTATGGCAGCCTTTACTCCACATGGACAACAGTTAAAGCAAATAATAATTAATTTATAATTAATGATAATTTAGGCAATTTCATTTGAATAATCAAAGTAATCCAAAAATTTAATCTTGAAACATCAACTAATTTGCCTTGCCGGTGATCGCTCTCGGAACCCTGTTAGGTCGGTATGGTTGGCTTTGCTCTATGTCAATTTGTCATGCCATATAAAAGTACATTAGATTTACAATTGATGTTATCATGCATTGAAAATATTATAAGACCATCTTGGTTTATTACTTCGTGACTCAGTTACATATATATCTTGTTGAATCACGTTATTTACACGAACTGTACATTAGGTTAATGGAGATAATTCATTCTAACGTGGTAATTTTATAAAGTACATTGCGTTTTGTGTGGCATCAAGCCAAAGTGTTGTGGGAAAGGCAAAGGAACGTGTATTCATGTAACAGTATCGTATCGCGTAATTAATAAGTAATCTTTACGCAATGAACATTTTTTTTTATTTTATGGCTATTTAGCGATAAGACCGCTTTTTCTTCAATTTGTACAAATATAATTGTGAAACTTTTACATCACGCACAACAAAGAGTATTTTGTTGTATTTTTTGTATTATAATAGAATATAAAAAGTTGTTTATTTTACTTTCACTTTAGTAGTGCTAAATAATATTAATGTATGTAATGTAATTTTGATAATAATATAATTAAAATACCGACTAATTAAGATTTTTAAAATGGCTATGTATTCAATTTATTAATAAATTAGCATAAACGATTGTTATTAAACATTTGGATGTCATCATAATGGTAAATTTTGAGCAGATATTTCTATGACTAAACATCTTTTGTAACCACAATTTGCGCAAATAAATATTCATCTCATCCCATTGCATCTCATCTCATCTCCTCTCCTCTCATCTCATCTCATCTCCTCTCATCTCATCTCCTCTCATCTCATCTCATCTCATCTCATTTCATTTCATTTCATTTAATATCGAAGGAAAGCATTTTGAAGGAACCTTCATGCCTGAGAGTTCTCCGCCAACCTGTACTTGAACATTTTGAGGTGCTATGGCTTAACCTTCATTATTCTGAGCGGAGACGCTTGGGATAGCGGAGCGAAAGTAGTGTATTACTGATGAATAATGATGATGAACCCTGTTTCAGTATGACTTTAACCGTTTGAATATTAATATAAGAAAACAATTAAGTTATTACTTTAGCAACATCAAAGTATTTTTAATTATTATGCATATATGCACATACACACACACGTATTTTGTATTTACTTTGGTATATATTTTTCTTTCCTTTTTTCCTATGTGATTTCCTATGTGATCCAGGTATAATGCTACCAAACATGGTTTTAGCGGATTGTTTCGAAGGACTTTTAATAATAAATTAATAGCATGGATTTCCGTCAAGTAATTTATACCGATAACTAAACAAAACATAAAAATATAGAGCCCTAGATTAAATTACTTTATGAGCCATCTGTTAATTGGTTATTATCAAACGTATTGCACCATCAATGATTTTATTACATCATAACATGCATCACGCACAAAATTAATTTAACGTGTTCACCATTTTCTGTAGGTAATAGACGACTAGATTTGCCCCCGTATTTGCTTGTGCAGACGTCAATATTACTGTACATATCCAATATATAATGCAAATCTTTTGACCGGAATATGTGTATGTACATATATTTTACGTAAATTTACAAAAGGGGTACAAATTTACATTTTCTATTTTATTTACTTCGGGACAGATTTTCCAAAAGTGTGTGTGTGTCTCGCTCTCTCTCTGCGTATGTTTGTGTTTGTGAGTACACTAGCATTAACTTGTGGCTTTGTCCGCGTAACATAAGCTAAGATGTCTACAATAAGCTGTATAGGAAAACCTAATTTGAAAGTATTGTTAAAAATAACAGTTATCTTAACTATAATAATAATTATTATTCACCATTATTATTCAAATTACTTACGTACCTCATATTTTGTCAAGCCATAGAATACTAATGTACTAAAACTATTATTCATACAGGCAGTTTTGAATAAGAAGTTATGTTCACAGAATATGCCTGAAAATATTAGCCTATTTCGACTTTACTGTTAAGAACTCATGTCTTGAATACGTATCATTACCTTATAACTTTTACCAAAAGTCAAAAGAGTCGAAGCCTACATGATACGAATACTTCGCAAGTACTTAAATCGAAGACCTTTAGTTTAAAGCCTCAATTTGGACTGAATTAAGGAGATAGCATGTTAGGTTTATTTTCAACTGGCCGTGCCCACGACTTCGGTGGCGATTGAATTAAATTGACGTAACTTTTTAATTTACTTACCGATGTAAATGAAATAAACATTTAATGTTAAGTGAAGGCCATCACAATATAACCCTAAAAACTTCATTCAAATCGGATACGCCGTTTCTGAAATTAGCGTGCTCAAACATACAGGCATACAGACATACAGACTTACAGACAAACAGACAAAATGAAAAAACACTATTTTGGGTTATCTTGCGTGTATAAAGGCACATCATTATGGTTTTTAAAATATATTTTCCATGTACAGACAGCGATCAGTTACAATTTTATTATATGTATAGATAGGTTTATTATTACCCTGTGCTATGTAAATCTAAAACTATTTTTATTTTATGTTATGTAATAACAGTGGAATTATTCATAATACATACTATCGTAATAATATTTTTATTGTTCGTCTATTTTAGACCTTTATCAGAAATAGTATAGAAAAAAATAAATTTCGTAATTATAATAACGTCCTTCGAATTAAATTGTAATATAATCGAATGTTGCACTGTAAAATATCTGGGAAAATCTGTCATCGATTAGCAATCCAACTAAAAAAATGTCGTCTGCTTAACTGTTCGTTATTTGACGCAACTAATGATTGACGCAGAAAACCAAACATGGATATTAAAAAAAATTAAAAATGGAATTTGAAATTTAATTTCGATATAGTTAATTAACAGTGTTGTGTCGAGGCTACTAAACTTATACCTACATATGTATTTTTATGACAGTAATGTAGCAATAAGGCATAAAGGCTACGAAGGCTATAAAAATCCTAACCTAAACAATCTAAAGTCCGTGTAATTGGGAGTCCGTGCCCACGCGGCATGGTTCCAAGAACACTAGCTGCATTCCCACGTTGAGTAGCAATCGCAATTCTCTGCGCGAGATATGAACCAGGCCACTTGTCACCGGTGGCGTCGATCAAACGTGGCACTGATTGTTTGAAAAATTGTTTAGCACGCGGACCCCACGTTTACAATCATATAGATGATAAGTGCCATACGCGGTCTTCGCTGGATAAGAAGCACTCGTACCTAATGAAATGTCACATTTTAAGCCTTAAGGTACCACTACATTAAGTTGGTACACTACATTAAAGGTGGCAGAGCCGTTAGAGCTCGCCCGGGGCGGCACCACCGCCACCTTCATAGCCCGCTTTAAAGCAACATGTTATTCATGTATTGTGTTTCGGTTGGGGAAGTGTGGTTGCCGGATACACATTATTGGAGGTGACCATCTTAGACCTCAAGAGTAGGAACGTATAAAGTCCATCCTTAAATGGAACTTCTGTTCTATTTGAGATTGGACGTGATTGTCCATGAGCTGCAGTGACCACTTAACATCAGGTGGCCTGCATGCCCGTTTCATACTGCTTCATAATAAAAAAAAAGTGTACTTTTAAGTAAATAAGACAGGCAAACCCCACATTGTTTAATCACATTTGATAGGGAAACTGAATGGTCGAGCAAATATGCACAATTGTTTCCTAATAGCAGTAATTATATTTTGTGGAAATGTATGAAATTTACGTGATTTGTATTTAACGCAATTAATAATAAATCGAATTATATTTATTACCACAGATATTATATAGTAATATTAATAGCTCCATTGGTTCATTTCATAGTTAAAATTAGTTAGTGTCAGGTTGTCTGATAATATTAATTATACCTTGCATTTTCCTGCGGCTCTAATATATAATATTATAATACTTTCCATCAAACCTTGCAATTATATTTTCACCCCATTAGGGGCGGTTTTTTTTGTTAGGGTTAATTCATGTGATATAAAGAACCTACCTTTTGCTTTGTAAATTAAAAACCGACTGAAGTGAATCTGATTTGTTGTATTTTTAAAGTTGGACAGGGCAGAAATATTAATGTTACTAATATTTCTGCTGAGGAGTCCCTCAGGAGCAGTAATGCGTCTGTGGTCGACCAATGGAGACTATATGATCTAATGGAAAGTCAATTGGCGGCAGTAATGATTTAACCCAAAAAACTTTATAAGGCTATTGAAGATAATAAATATAAAAACTTTATTAAAAATAATTATTCTAATAATATATACAAGTCTTTACAGGCTATAAATCAAAACTTCTCTTAGCGCAAACGACGTACACTTATAATCCAAAGAATCTATTTTACCCAACTGCACAGTAAAATTTCTTATTCTCTCATTTAGTATTCAAGTGGTTGAAAGAAAATAACGATAACTACTCATTCTTTCATCGACTATCGGCTAAGAATTCTTGATATAATTGGAAATGTTCGTAAATTACAAAACTCGCTGGAGACTGTCAAAGAGTAACGATGAGCAATTATTTATTTATTTATATATTGCACCAACAGAATACACACTAGCACATGCGAATATTTGCCAATATACAAAGAAAACAGTGTTCCAATTACAGGAGCAAATAACATTTATAAACAAGAAAATACTCATGTACATTAATTTAGGTACACAAAATTAATTTACATTTAAAAAAATGATAAAAATAATAAAAATACTGATGATATAGCTAAAATTAATCAAAAGGAAAAACTAAAAGGAACAATTGTTAAGTTTAGTTTTCGCACTAAATTTCAATTTTATTAGGTATCTCTACTTTATGATTTTAAACTAATATTATCGCGGAATTTCTATATATTGCTATGTACCGGGTAATAACGGGAGTCAGTTGCATGGCTAGTGGTCACGGCTAAACTGCGGTAATGGGCGAAACACCCTGGGGATATCGGCAATTAGAATCATACATCGTTAGTCGTAAGTACCCGTACATCGGTACATCGTAAAATTTATTCAGTTAGTCAGTCAGTCAGTTTTTCAATTGTTCATTTATGTTCCGCTAAAAGTCCCCTTGATTCAATGGTATATATTATAGTAATTGAACCACAACCAGTCGTAAATTCGATACCGTACAATAGTATAAATATCTGGCACAGCAGTTACCATACCCTCTTATCACGTAGAGGGTTTCGAATTCAATTCCGGGACCGGTAGGCATCTAAATACCTTATTAAATTATTTTTTATACGTTATCTATACCACTTAGGGAATCTAAAGTGGGTCTGTGGGTTATAAAAGGGGAAAGTTTTTTCTCGCTTATACTAGTTTCATGGTGACGGTGAAACAAATGAATATATTTTTTAACGAATTGGAAATCCTATTTTAATTTTTCTTTCTTTTTCATGGAAATCGCTCCACTCCTTTATCTCAAATGGACTACATTTGAGATAAATAATAATATAGAATCAATCCAGCATTACCATTGATAATATACATATGTAATATAAGAATATAGAGAGAACACGTGGTGGAACAATATAGGTGGAGCTTGGGGCATCAAAAGTGACACTGTATGGATTTAACCAAATATAAAGTTAGCGACTTATTCAATTAAACCATCACGGCAATCTAGTGTTACCATCATAATAGCAATCGAAAGGGCCAGGAACAGAGAGCGGTCCGTGTACCGCGCCGTATCCGAATATAACGCGTCACGAGCTAAAACTACGTTCCCTTTTTATAAGAAGCTCATGTAAAACGAAATAGGCAGGTGGGGTGATCAGGTGATGTCGTCCGATTCGATGAAAACATTTTTTTCCAAACTACCTTATTTTTAGCGCAACTACCCTATTTTTATTGAGAGTGACAACATTTACATGAATTTTTGCAATGTTAGTTGACCTAAAATATGCTCTAACAGTATTATGTGCTGGATTTACGAAGTATTTTGTTGGGTAGAGTAGCAAACGAGCATGCAAACCACCTGATGTCAAGTAATCGCAGCCCATAAACGCACGTACGATCACGACTGAAATCCTATCCAAGCTCCAACATAGATACGTTGCTAC
>DWON01008653.1:0-11972 GCA_018251015.1 Phocides pigmalion okeechobee | reverse complement strand
CCCGGGCAAAGAGGGTATACCTCGAGGCCCGTATTCCCCCCGCCCAAAGAGGCTGGGACGTCCCCGATGATGATGAAAGCTAAGTTAATGTTTCTGGGACTTAAAAACCGTTCTTCTAGAACAAATTAAACACAATAAGGCACATCTTATCTTACAATCAGAGTATTGTAATTTTTTTAATTTTGTTCATTTAAAAATGACTAGGCTTGCATGGTAAGTAGGCTAGCAGTGATTACAATGACCACAAATGTCCCCACATTTTTGTTTATTATGTTTAATCAGAGAAAAAATATCATTCGTTTCAGGATGGTGATAAAAATAATCAAATATGCAATCTTGTAATCACCATAACTCTCGTAGTAGCAATAACTTTAAGTGGAAAGAGCTGGATCTGCTGATGCTGACGCCGTACTTCGCAAAACATTCAACATACTAACAACACAATATCCTTACACTTCATCTATTATCATCTATTTGAGTAATAATTATTTCCGTGTACTGCATATTTCTGTAACGTAAAGTTATAATATATAATATAATAGACAGACATAACATCTTTCTAAAGTTATACTGTGTAATGTTTATTATCAAGGACTGATTTTAAAAAAGTGCCGGGAGTATTTTTCCGCCGGCTTTTATCTCCCAGTCAACCTTAGCCAACAGAGCGCTCAAAGCCGATGCATGTACCTTACAATGAAATAAAATATTTGAATTTGAATTTAATCTAAGGCGACAATGTATTTATCTTGAAATTTGCCAAAGTTTTGAAAATATATAACACATGTTAAAAAAACTTCAAATGGCTTAAGGAACGATATAAAATAAAGTAGTTTCAGCTTTTTTCCTCAGAAAAACCCGGAACCGGTACCTTCCGCCACGAGGCCGACAGAAGATCATTTCGGACTCCAACCGATTAAAAATATGACGGATGCTTCACCTCGCCACGCGCGGCGTAGTCACGGGAACTCTCGCACACACATCTGCGACTGCGCCAGAGGCCGGCCGGACTCATAGGCCAGGCTCGCCTCAGGGGCAAGCCCCAACTCAGATATCGACGTGCAGAACATCCGACACTGTCCACCTCTTAATGTCCTGGCAAAACGACGACTGTCCACTTTTCCACCCGACTTGCACCCGGGACCGCCAATCCGCAACCCTTTTGTAGTCGGAGGAAACCATCACTCGACCACCCGACGTAGTCGCTGGCACAGCCAACCTCGCGAGGCCTATACGCTCTGCACTAGGCGTGATCTCGTCAAGCGATCGGCACCTGTGTCTCGCTAATAACACACTCCCAACAAAAGAACACAAAGGGTGACCCACCTCGCAGACCGCTCTTCGTCCGGTTCCTCAACCCCAAGCCTGCCAGCATGGGAAATACTACCAACCTGGTATGTATAGCCTTGGGATCACAGGAATACGCAAGCCTCCCAAACTCGACAAGGCGGCAATTCTTTGAGAGGATACCACATCACTTTGGTTTGAAATATGTTAACCTAACCTATCATTGCTAATATATAGAAGATATATTATATTGTATACACTATCCACTAAAATTTACCTTTTTATTCAATTAAGAATTTAAGATCACAGATTAGTAAAACTAGATTACATGTCTGTGATTATGATGTAGTATTTGTATTTTTTATCTGTCTTTATTTATGATCTATGCAATTAACAATGTAATTTTTTGTCTGTATAAAGTATGGTGACGTTTCCGATCCCAATAATTGCGACAAGGAGGAAGATTAATGATAAATTATTAAAAAACCGGACAATCTCAGTTTCTGGTGTAGTGTTTGTTGTTCGTGTTTGATTATGTGGAGGCTATTTAGGCTTCAATGCGACTTATGATACTTGTCGTTTGAACAGTTTGTAGAGAGAAATAAACTACATCATGTCTGTGGTGTCGAGTGTAGTTTGCGCATTGGTACTATTGACGCCTATTACAGCGTTTTATTTACCGGGTCTAGCCCCTGTAAACTATTGCCGAGCCGGTGAAGACAATGGAAAATCATGTAAAGTAAGTATACTCTTACATTGCAAAATAAAGTAGCTGTACTGGGAGAGCGGTCAGGCTTTACCCACTCATAGTAACAAATTGTACTAGGCAATTAACATGTAACTAACCGACGTGTAATATCGATAAGGCCATCGATAAAATAGCTAATTAAAAATACTTAAAAGATTTTGCTGTGTATTATGAAAATAAAAATATTAGTTTCACGAAAATGGTGTCTGAAGGACACCTTCATGATAATGATATAAGTGTAAACATGTTCGCGGATAGTTTGCATATAAAGTACCTCTTCGATAGGAAGTAGATAGGTCTATTTTAGAAACCTGAATTACTTGTAAATTTAATTTTAATTTTCAGAATGAAATACCCTTATATGTTAATAGACTAAATACAGAAGAGTCCGTGATACCATTTGAGTACTACCACTTTGATTTTTGTCTCTCCGATGACATAGAGTCACCTGTGGAGAATTTAGGACAAGTTGTGTTTGGCGAAAGGATCCGACCAAGCCCATATAAAGTGAATTTCTTAGAGAACATGGAATGTAGACCTGTATGTACGAAGGAATACAAAGGCTCAGATTCCGAGTCAATAAGGAAGTTAAATCTCCTAAAAATGGGAATGGCTTTATACTACCAGCACCACTGGATCCTAGACAACATGCCGGTTACATGGTGCTACCTTGTTAATGAAGGTGGAAAGGTCTACTGCAGTACTGGATTCCCGATGGGCTGTCAAGTGCGAAAAGATTTGGTAAGTCAAAAATCATAACGATCATAACAAATTATATTTGAGTTAAATTGAAAATTATGACATCTCAATAATACCAATGAATTCTCAACAAATTCTACAAAAATCTTTAGGCTCTTCAAAACTTGTTTCATTTGATTGTATACAGGAAGAATGACCCCAATGAAATCAATCATAGAGAAAAACCTAGTAATTTCAATGCTACAATAAAAAAAACCTTTAATGTTCTCTATGTATTTTTACACATTAATTATTAATTTCATGTAAGATTATAGGATATATCTTATTATCATCATTCTTGGTTAATATAAACCATGAGCAATTTCAAAACATTTTTAAACATTTTCTGCAATAAATATACTAATTAGTGGACACCATGTTAAATGGTCACCAATATCTATATCTATAAATATCTATAACTCAACTCTAAAGGAAAGATACAATCTATCCATCTCTGATTACCTATATCTAATCTAATCTTATATCTCTAGTTGTACTAATTAGTCCATGACATATTACCCATTATCACTAGCCTCAACAATAAAAATAAGGGATATACCATGTTAACCTACCTTGTTCATTGCTGAAATTTTGTTATATTTTTACCACTTCAGCATGTTGATGAAATCAATGATGAGATCTATTTTATAGGCAGTATATGTCTGTCCAAGCAATCGCCAAAACTTTTTTGTAATAGAATAAATGCATTTGTAATCGACTAGTTTGATTATATTGATCCCTTCATTCATTTCTCTTTAAGAAAAGATGTTCCAGAGACAACTGGAAATGCAATGTACAAGTAATTCTATTGTTACTTGTACTCATGACTCACAACTCATCTAATGTGTGTATTTTGTAATCCATGGCACTGAGAATCTTATTGTTGGACTATGAGAAGAAAAAACACAAAACCCAACTTTTACGAAACCCAACCAACTAGACCACACCATTACTGCTCTTCTTTCATGAGGCGGATTTTTTTTTTTTCACTTCAATAGTAACACTACAATTTGCTCGAGTGTCATTCTTCATGAGCTCTAAACAGTTCTGCTACTTAATTATAAAAACAAAATTATTTTACATTCCAATTATGTTTCAATATTCTCATATACAGGACACTTGCACGCCTATTGTGGAGACCACTCCAAGTCAAGTAAACACCTACTACCTATTCAACCATGTGGACATTGAGATTACATATCACAGTGGTGGCGAAGAGGAGTGGGGTGTGGGCTTCGGTGACAACGGTGGGCGAATCATTTCTGCAAAGGTAATATTAATAATTGCAATTTATATAAAGCAAAAAAATATATTTCAAATTTATGTAATTGTTTAAGGGTATGTTACATTGATAACATTTTGGTGTTTGGCGTAAAATCCAAAAAGTGCAAAATCCCTTTACAACTTGTCATTATTTATTTACAAATATATAATAAATTCATTAATCTGCCTCTATGACCATGAAGTATAAACTTTGATATCTGCTATAAATCATAAAAAAGTATAATTAATAACAGTTGTCATCATAAATGTAATTTGTTTGATTGTCGCTTAGTTCTAATATAATATAGCATGATAATACATGGGTTGCAACAAAATCGTAGGTCTGTATAAAATTTAAGATACATTAAATTAGTAATTTTCCCATTCAAGAAAAACACTTACAAATAAAAAAAAGGCCCACCCTTTTTTACATTGCAATTTTATTTTTAAATTAACTAGTATTTTTTTTACTCTTGTACGTACAATATGAATAAATCCGATAATACTAGATATACTTGGATTTATAATTTTTTATCCACAATGGGTGAAAATATTGACATAAATTTAAATCAAATCCAAAAATTTACACCTTATATGTTTTTAGGTACTGTTATATGTCAGATACTATAATATTATTTTAAAATATGTACACACGCATAGATGACACCCCATTTGTTTTGATTAACAGGTTAAACCAGCTAGTATCAAGCATACAAACCCCAAGAATCCAGATTGCACCAGCCGCACTCCGCTTGAAATTCGAAACACGTTTGGCAAAGACGAAACCTTGACTGTCGTATACACATACAGCGTAACATTCCGAAAGAACAACACTATCAAATGGTCCTCCAGATGGGATTACATCCTCGAGTCCATGCCACAGACAAACATCCAGTGGTTCTCCATACTGAACTCTCTTGTGATTGTTCTGTTCCTCAGTGGCATGGTTGCTATGATTCTGCTAAGGACTCTCCATAAAGATATCGCTCGATACAATCAGATGGAATGTGGGGAAGACGCGCAGGTATGTTTTAATGTAACTCTTTAAAATAAAAATACAATTGTAACTCATAAACACTAACTAAAAAATAATTTTGAATTATAGCTAAGCACTTCAAATTCAGAACCACAAAAGTAACAATTTCATTCAATGACTCATATTATATTATCAAATTGTATAATTAGTGAACATTATTGTCCTATTAAAATCTATACATGTTAATAAAAGGCAAAATACATACAAAATCATTAAAAAAATTGCAAGTATTAATTGAATTAGTTACTGTGCTTAATGACGTAATACACAACTACTGATAATACTGAAGGTTCCAAATGTAAAATATTCCAAATGTGACTGAAGATAAATGTAATGTTTCAGGAGGAATTTGGTTGGAAGCTTGTTCACGGTGACGTATTCCGCCCTCCTCGCCGTGGTATGCTGTTGGCTGTGTTCCTTGGGTCAGGAGCTCAGGTACATCTTTTATGTGTTTTGATCATATTATAACTATTTTTATGTTGTTTCTTCATTGTACTCTGTCTGTCACTTCTGTTAGCACACTTATTCTTGAAAGTTAAAAGTACATAATTTTTTGTATTTAGATAATTTTGACCTATTAGAAGGAAGCTGCAAATGTTACCATAATTGTTCTTTTTTTCTAATAATTTCATTTTTTTTGTTCTTATGGCAAAAGAAACTGGGCACATTTGTATGGAGAGTGGTCTATGAACCAATACCGATACTGTTGTTTTTCATGTAAGGATACCTCCACTATATCCTTGTGCAAAGGGGCCTTAAAATCTGAGCCGGCAGTTTTGAGATCACCCAGTCTCCTTTTCAATATTTTGAAATGTTCCTTTGAGGGCATTAATGATATAGTACACAAATATTATAGTATTTATAAAAACATATATTGTATTATTTCATGAAAGGATCACCTACAGATTACTGTAACTGAAATCAAATTTCCTCAACATTTCCCTATTTTGTATTTTTATGTATGTACGTATGTATGCAGGTGTTCGGTATGACGTTGGTGACACTCGCGTTCGCGTGCTTGGGCTTCCTGTCGCCGGCGAACCGCGGCGCGCTGATGACGTGCGCGCTGGTGGCCTGGGTGCTGCTGGGTGCCGCCGCCGGTTACGTCTCTGCGCGCGTCTACAAGAGCTTCGGTGGTCGCCGCTGGAAGAGCAACATCCTGCTCACCTCCATGCTCTGCCCGGGGTCAGTTACAGATTCCATACTAAAATAGCTTATAGAGAATCTTTCTAGGCAAACAAATGTAAGATCGATTGGGAAGGACCATAGTACCCATTTCTAGCAGAAAGTGGGTCCCGAGTTTTCTTGGAAAATAATGATTTCCGGTTTGCTTACATATGAAATGATCATCTTAGTACTTCTAAATAAAAACTCTGTGATCAAAATCAGATGCGGCTCCTGTCTTATATGAGAGTAGTTTACAGATGGCAATTGTATGATGTAGCTTCTTAAAAAATTATCTATATAAATGACAAGGAGTGACCACAAGCCAAGTAACTAGTTCAAAATGTCGGCAATTAAAGCATTAATCCTGAGAACCGGTTACATAGTAATATATATATAGAGAAATGTGTTGTACACTTCAGTGTGGTGTTCTCGCTGTTCTTCATCATGAACCTGGTACTGTGGGGCAAGGGCTCGTCTGCTGCTGTCCCGTTCTCCACGCTGGTGGCGCTGCTGGCGCTGTGGTTCGGCGTCTCCGTGCCGCTCACCTTTATCGGCGCCTACTTCGGCTTCAGGAAGAGGGTTAGTTGCTTTCCATTCTTCAGGGACCACCACCAACTGTCCATCTGTTACGAACTTTAAATAGGCTTACTTTGCTTTGAAATATACTCCATAGACTTGAACGGAGTGATGCTGTATACGATTTTCAAAAAACGAAAGCATGTCAAGAGAATGCTTTCTTTTTATATCGCAGTAGACAGCAATTTCTTATTCCAGAATATTATTAGATCTGAATCTAATCAAACATTTCGTCTAAGTACTCCCTCATGTAGGCAACCTGTTCCTAGGCTTAAGCATTGTAACTGATTGTCAAACATCCTCCAAAAATGATTCAGACACCCTTATATGTTGTGGAATGTGAAACATAGTCGTTATCTTTATTGCGAGTAAATGGCTAAAAACTTGTAAACTATGAACAACTTTCAAAAAAGGTCCACCATAAAACAGACTCTTCGAAGTGTCCCACCCGCACAGTTTCCCTATATAGACTGTTATGCGCCTGTATAGGTGATACTATATTCTATTGTTGAACATTTTCAGATCCTTGACCACCCGGTGCGCACCAACCAGATCCCGCGCCAGATCCCCGAGCAGTCGCTGTACACGCAGCCGCTGCCCGGCATCGTGATGGGCGGCGTGCTGCCCTTCGGCTGCATCTTCATCCAGCTGTTCTTTATCCTGAATTCTTTATGGTCCAGTCAGGTATGTCTTCAACTGTTATCTTCGATGAGCGTGTAAATCTATGGGGACAATATATACAAATCCACACTTTCATCATAGTTTTACAAGCAAATAATACACCAGACAAAACAGAATAACATTAGTCTTTGGATATGTTGGTGATTTTCAGTAGTAAATTAGAGTACATACTCAAATTTTGAGGTTTGAGCCATTTAAAGTGAAGTTTACAGTTGGAAATTATGAGTAACTTAGTTGTGGTTACTAAACTGGCTACCTATGTTATACTAGCGGAATTTTTTTTTTGCTTTGTATTAATAAATTTGAAATCTAATCTTTATAGAATGTAATATTATGTTATGTGTTAGGGGCAATGTTACTTGGGGACTGTTATGGGGACAACTATTGTAACATATTAAATTTTCATTTTATATGAGTTCACACCATTTTAATTTTTTGTTTTGTATATGTATAAAAAAGTTGTAACACATTTAATACGTAAGTAAATGGATTAATAAGTAGTCATCATTTATTTACTTATGTCTTTTACGTCTGCAGATGTACTACATGTTTGGTTTTCTGTTCCTGGTGTTTGTGATCCTGGTGATCACGTGCTCGGAGACGACGATCCTCCTGTGCTACTTCCATCTGTGCGCGGAGGACTACCACTGGTGGTGGCGCGCCTTCCTCAGCGCGGGCTCCACGGCCGGCTACCTGTTCGTGTACTGCTGCCACTACTTCGTCACTAAGCTGAACATCGAGGACGCGGCGTCTACCTTCCTCTACTTCGGGTACACCTTCATCATGGTGTTCCTGTTCTTCCTCCTCACTGGCACCATAGGCTTCATGGCCTGCTTCTGGTTCGTGAGGAAAATCTACAGCGTCGTGAAGGTCGATTAATGAGTGTGTTTGGCTTGGTTCCCCAAGGACAGTGTGTATGGTGCGGCAGAGGTGTTGCAATGTTGGTATCAATCTCGCTATTGGCTCGCATCAATACATTTGCAGTGAAGTAAGAATCAGAACATAGTGAATTGATTGATAACGCGTATACTGGTCTTCAAACTAATATAACAAAATTTCTTTGTGACATCTTAATAATCACGTAGTTAGTCATTGAAAATAAGAATCAAATTGCAGGAGTAATTCTTACACTATGAGTAACTTTTTTTTTCTATTATTCATTGAGTCAATAGCATTCAAAGATTGACTAAAGGAAAATGAATTCCCCAGTGGCGACGAAAGGACAAGTCATACTGCCGTACGTAATGTGATTATTGTATAAACTTTATATCCTAAATATTTGATAGGTACACAAGCGTGTTTTAGATATTCATTTATTTGCCTTTTAATAACATAATAGTCTATATTTACGGTTTTAACATCTGTAAATAAGATTGAAAGTAACATTTAAATATATTTATTGCGTAACATTGAGGCGGCATTACAGACCTTGCACAATAAATTAGAAGTAATTACGAGTTATTTTCAAAATATGATGTATACAAAAACCTTTTGTTAGAGTAGTTAGTACTTAACCACATTTCAAGTTAAATATTAATAGTCACTTACTAACTGGATCTATTTATATGGAAAATACTACTAACAGTTGATGATAGGTACTTCTCGTTCAATGTGAAATCATTTTTATATGTTTCTAAGTCATTGTGTGGAGTATAAGGTAAAATATTCATGAATGTTTTTCTCACTTTAAAATAGTGTAGGTCAACAAACCTGTTATATTATGTGATGGATTTCTTTTTCCTTGTTTGAAGGTTTAACAAATTATTTGTATAATATGTAGAATTTCGAAGTAAAGAACTTGAATCCTAATTTTAGATAAGAGAGCTCTTGCAATGATCGTTTTCTTTTTCTTTCAAATGTGCATTTTTAGCATCATTAAGGATATATGGATTAACAGATGTATCAAGTGTTTAAACGGCTATAATTGATGTATTGACATTTTTGGCAAATATTTCTCAGAGTCAATAAATGAACTCTTAACAATGTAGTATAAAATCGTTCAGGAGAAGGCTCTAGGCTCTCCATATATTGAAGATACATAGCTAGTTACTTGTAACAATGTAAAACCCTGAATGCAAACTAACCATTGTTGGTCTGCATACTAAATTTATAGAAATGTTCTAATTTCTATAAATGTAAGTTTAATCAATAACATCCTAAATAGTCGAATACAACTAAAGTCTTTTCTTGTATTATGTCCAATGACAGTTAAATACATAAATTTTAATTGAACTGCTATATTAAATCGATGTTTATTAGAAAATCTTATTAAAATTTTATGTTCTAAAGCTGCTGATTATTATATTCTAAAATTTTAAATAACAACAAGCAATATTATACCCTTATTTAATATTTTGGATCAATGGTTGGTGTGTCGGTAAGTGATAAATAATTATCATATTAAAAGTTGTAATTACATCATATACAGCCGTGATCCGTTAATTATGGTTTGATCCGCTAATTTAATTATTCCTTTGGTTTGCATAGCTGTAGTCTGCTAAAGTTTCTTGATTGACTTTACTACTAGCTAACTAAAGCCATGCAAATTAAAATAATTATATTATCAGGTGATGTAGGTGTATATGTTTTCATTATACAAATAACAAGGGAAGCTGTATTATTAATGACCAAAGTTGAGGGGTTTATGCTATAAACTTATGAATGACAAGAGCTTCATCAGATTGCGATGTATGTTTTAATTTATGTCAATATATCCATATATTAGATTAGCAGTTTTATTAGCTACTGGTCTGAATATTCACTAGTAACCCTTGAAATAGCCTTTTGAGTCTGTCGACGAGTGTGACGACGGAGATATCAATACAATGTAATGACACTACCTATCTAAGCTGCCATCAGGCTAAACACAATGAGCTTTTTTTTTTTATTGATTAAGTACAAAACATTTCATTTTCAATAACTATCTACGTACTGGTAACCAGAGAATTGAATATAATATAACATTAAAATAATAGTAGACATTTATAGCAATATCCTATATAAAATGTTCTCTGTTTGTCTCATTACTTGGTCACGTCTGTATATTTTATAATTTTTATTGTAATTAGTTTATAGTAAAGCCTTGTATGTTATATATCTCCTATTTGTATTCGATATAGAAGGAAAAAATAAGTTAGTACTTTTTTATAATGTTGCCAGATCCCTCAACTTATATTTTCAAAGCTACTCAGAATTATCGGGCGCCTAAGATCATAGATCTTTATATAGTGCCGTAAAGTCACGTTATTACATTTTATTATGAAAATTATGTGTTGAATGGACCGTATGGTTGATTCGCTAGTCGATGTACCCCTGTCACGTGTAAGTTATAAATGAGAATTAATACAAGGCACAATCTTCACCGGCGATTGAATAATGATTCCGTTCCTTTAGCCGTTAAATAAAACCTTGATGTTTGTATGTGTTTTTTAAAGAAAATAGTGTAAGTAAACTATGCTTATCTCATCGAACGTGCGAGAGTACGCTGCGATATCGCTGCGGGTCGCAGAGTACACGGAAGTTTTCCTCTACAGAAACCTTATACTGTTTCATGTATTAAATCTGAGGGCATCGTGAGATTATCTTTGTAATAAACTAAATTGGAGATTGTGCCTTAGATTATGTTGCAGTCGCTGTCAAAATAACTACCTGGTTTTATTGCTTGTGACTAAATACCAAATTTCAGTATCAACCGAGTACAAAATTATGGCTCCCAAAATCATTAAGGCACTTTTATTTGTTTAACTTTACGTGTATTTACTATATTGAATGAATATCCTGCAAGTTTATTTGTACTTTAGTTTTAAGATGTTTTAAACTATGCTTCGTTTACTGGAAAACAGTTGATTATAAACAATAAATTGACTATTTTATAATTGAATTTTATTTGAAACAAACCTTTAGCACAGCCATTGGGTGATATATATAAATTACAATAACATAATTATTACTTAAAATACCGTTTTATGCATTAAAGATATTTTACAGAATTTTATTACAATTAAGTAAGAACACAATTCGAAATGTGATCTTTTAAATTTAAATTATTTTATGTTACAATCTCTGAGGATTGTTTATCTTGATTATGTGTCTCCATTCAAGAGAAGGCACGAGGAAGGGGGTAGACAGCGTTTTTTCGCATATCCACGGCGAAGAAATTGGTACCATAACAGGGTAGTAGTAAATTTAAGTATCAAACTATTTGTAACTTTACGTTTTAACAGAATTTAAAAATAATTTTATAAAAAATCTTGCAAAAATTACAGTACACAATGATAAAAAAATAGAAAAGTAAATAGTATTAAACAAAAAAAAACTAAAAAACACGCTTAAAAAAATTCTACTACTAACCTCAAACAAGACTTAACCAACTTAACTTTACCACTTTGAAAGGTGGTAGAGTCGTTAGAGCTCGCCCGGGGCGGTACCA
Organism: Phocides pigmalion okeechobee; assembly: GCA_018251015.1. Lineage (NCBI taxonomy): Eukaryota > Metazoa > Arthropoda > Insecta > Lepidoptera > Hesperiidae > Phocides > Phocides pigmalion. Next base: position 50 of record DWON01008653.1, on the reverse strand, counting down.
CCGCCACCCTCATAGCCCGCCGTAAAGCAACATGTTCTTCATGTATTGTG
>DWON01008652.1:0-11974 GCA_018251015.1 Phocides pigmalion okeechobee | reverse complement strand
TTATAATTCAATGTAATAATTGTTTGTGATGTATATTGAACTATTATTTTTGTAACACTATTAAATTTAGACTTGAGTTTTCTGTTTACTTTTTAATAAAACATACTTTACTAATAAATAAAAGTATAGGTAAAGCTAAATGAAAATGAGTAATAAAATATGTTATTTAAATATTATAAACTACATCTTCATCCTTGTACCCGAAAACTACATAAAGTTCAAAAAACACTGGCAATATTACTTCTGTAGTTCACTAAAATATTCCTCTAGTCAATACTTTGGCAATTTTTTGCTGTATAATAAAAAATGTCTCAAAGAGTAACACGTTAGTTAATTGATCGTTACATTAATGTTTTGATAAATAACAAATAAACGCTTCTACAAGGTTAACAACATATTTATACTTTCTTTATTAAATGCAATAACACCGTCCGCTGAGTTCCTCCCTGTAATTTTCCACCCTGCAATGCTTTGGGTCCTGACTAGATATGACTTTTTGCATTAGTCAGGAGTCTTGCACATTTTCTGATACGTTATTTATGCTTCTCGTATTACTACAGTTCATATAGAACTTGGGAAAATCCATATACATATGTATATTTGTACCGTATCTATTATGTAATATGAAGAATATTAGCACCTGGTTGCGTGGTATAGAAAACAAACCTCCAGTAATTTTTAATTTTTTATTGTTTCATGTACAACCGTTCACTACGTTAATTCTGATCTGTAAAGTTATCTGAAAGAAATTAGATGCAGGATGCATTGGCATATATTCTACAATATATAAATATGTCTATATGTCATATTAATGTAGCAACTGTATATTTAAAATATGTTATATATCATTCAATATTTTTAAATAAAACATAGTGTAAACAAGTTTTTTGTCTAAGGTTTTGTAATGTGCTGGATCTATAGACGGTTTTACGAAGACGTATCACATTTATTTCTAGTGTGAAGCAATTCTTGCGTTTCGGTAGGAAAGTGTGGTTGCCATTCACAAGTGAGGTGACCGTGTTAGTCTTCTGAAGAAGCTACGCCCCTAAGATCGTCAAATAGGACTCCTGTTTTATATGGAGTTGATAACAGATGTTCATCCTGTGGCCGCTAAATATCAAGTTACTGCATGCTCGTTGACTTGGTACTGCTATTAAAAAAATATATATATTTCATGTTCGGTTCCAAATGTTTACGTCACCCGCGTCGTGTATTTTTTGCACGCCTAGTTAATAAGCGTCTACTGGCTCGTGAAATATTACAAATTGCGTCTCCTCCCCCCACAGAGTATCCCCTCCCACTTTTTACGTCGCCTTTTTCATGCCACTCCATCATGAGCTTTCGATCACAAATGTGTTAAATGAAATTCTGTCTTGTCTACACATGTAGTTGATTGGAAGTTTATATTTTCTATAGGATTGCTTACCTGCGAAGATTTTTATCGTCATATTATAGAATATACGAGATATACTTCAAGCTAAATATTGCCTCATGTGTAACTGACGTAGTGCCGGTAAAAAGTTATATAAATAATAAATAATATTTAATGTTGCCAACTTTTATTTTAAAGTCCATAGTTACTGGATAAAATTTAATGATCTAAACTAAGAACTAACTTATCTGAAGATGTCTGAGAATAAGTACTTATTCATATGATATTATATTCATATAATTTGAAATGTAAATTTGAAATTTTAATTTTATTGCAGTTTTATAAGCAGCAACAATTATCACTAGACTTAGATCTACCATTTAATTTGATTACTGGTGTAATATTCTTTTTTAGGACTTATAAATTGTAAGTTGTGTTCTAATAAGCTTAACTTAACTTACACTAATGTGTAAATGCAGTAAATTATAATGAAATCAGTAACTTCGTGTTAAAGCCAATCAATTTCTCTAAAGGATAACTTTATAAAAGCGTCTGGCTCTTAGAAATTGGGAAAGTGAATTAAGCGCCCCACAAACTGGTTATATCAATCATAAACTTATTCGATTAATTACGTTTTGCGGAGTTAATAGCGACATCTAATATCGGAAGTAGTGAAGAGACGATACACGTGTGGAATATCGACAGGAAATAATGTCGAGTAAAGTGTTACACAATGTATGTAATGAGCTCAGTTTTATGTTAGGATCATTTCATCGTATTGGAGGAAAACATCTGGAAACCAAAAGTTAGTCAAAATATGGTAAAACTAGTACATCCTAATTTGTTTTTTAAACGGCAATCCTTTGTAATAGGATTTTAGTTTCGTTAATTCTATAAATTCCATTCTATACTTTTAAATGTTTATTTTATAGAACTTAATTCTAAATTTACAGTTTATCCTTACTTAATAATATACCGGTAATTAATAATCACTGTGCATATATGTATTTATCTTACATTTTCCTTTTTAATTGAGGTTAGCTTAGATTTATATGCGTAGTTAACCTTAAGAACTATGAAACTTGTACCTGTTACATTGTAGATTACTGATGTTGGTTTCTAACAAAGGAATATTATCTAAGAAGCCTTTTTTATGTTCTTTTACCTTTATATCAGTACATCTAAAAGCGTTGTAGCTACTATGTAATGATAGTCAATTACGATTGCTCTCTAAGGGTGTCAAATAACACGGTAGGCGGCGGCTACAATGGAATCATCGATAATCACTCGTTACGTCACTAGGCGGCCCATTTCGGCGGTGTCATTAGGCAGGCTGCGTTAATGATTAATGGGGCGCCGGGCTCACACGTCCCCTCCCCACCCCGACAAATAAAACTCAAACCGACACTTAATCGAGCTACCCCTTTTGATGGAGCGCTCTGTCCTCAGCTTATTTTTATTTGCCAACGGACGCGTTCGTGACTAGCCACCGCTAGCGTTGCGATGATCGAGTAGATTGCTTACTATTTGGTGGAGCACGATTTTTGTATCGCATTAAATAGCCATATTGATGTTTATTTAGATTGCTCGGCGATTTGTTCTTTGTGTTTAGTTTCGAACAGTTGCGTTTTGCGTAATGTTTGGACATTAGTGGCTACAAAATATTTCGTAACCTATATTTAAGTTTTGCTAAGTCCAGTGCGTACCTAATTACCGTACCTAATGTTAAATGCTTTGTGAGCAATATTATCTTTAGTCCTTCACCATCATGGACCCATTACTCCTTTCACAATGATAACTGTTATATTGCACAACAAATTGGCCAAGTGTAGATTAACAGAGTTTAGTGTGTTATTTATTGTAAACAGAAAAACAAAACTAAATTACAATAAACACTAATAATAACCATTACTAAATTACAACAAACACGCGACATTGCATTAATGGCTGGGATTTTTGCAATCAAGGCGGAGGCAATACGCCTCTCGCAAGCAATTATACATAACAGCTCACCTCGCGTCATAAAGGTCGTCGGAGGACGAATTAAAAGGATAAGAGAGGCGAAGCAAGGTAGCAGGCAATTAGTCGCCGCGGATGATGGATGACGCCCTTCGATACCTCGTGACGGACACAAAACGAGCAACGGAATCCTCTCATAACTCATTATACGCCGATGATAACGCGAGCTATAAACTTGTAGTTAGATACGCCGTATTCCTTGATTACCCCGCGCTTTTGTGACGCGAGAGATTACATTTTTAAATGAACTTACCGGCTTCGTTTTTTTGTTATATTTCCATTTTATTTTCTTGCAAGTTGAGCTTTCATAACATCTTGCCAACTCCAACAAAGCGTTCTATTTATGGATGCTCTAAGATAATGTGTTGTGTTTGTAAGTGAAATTATTTTGTGTAACTAGTTAATTAAAACCAGTAACAAATTTTATTACATTTTTATATCTTATAACTAGTTAATATGACATATTTTAAATACTTCGACTTTGATGACACCCAAAACATTAGACGAAATCGACTGTCGTCTCAAGTCTCAAGTGTCTCAAGTTACAAGGACACTACATTGGTTTTCATTTAAATCATTTTTTCTTAGCTCAACTTAAATAAATTCTAAGGGAAAACATCAAAATTAATGAACTTCATGTTTACATGTTTGTTAGGTGACAGAACATGATTCGGCAAATGTCATCGCTATACCCATACATACCTACCTAGCGTAAAGCAATTCATTATATTCGATGAAAATTTATGGTTGCCGGTTCACCATCATCGTCTATCGATGACCGCTTATCAAGTCAATGAAAATCGGGTTAAATTGACAGTTGCTAATTTCAAAACTGAAAATATTTCTATAATCGTTGACTTTGTACGAGTGTCAATTCGATTGTGTTAGTACAATCCGAACACATCAAGATTGACCTGAGTGTCTGAGTTACATACGAGCGCTTACGTACGTACCAGAAGCGGTAAACATATAAGGACGACAATAACTCGAATCGGTCACGGTATTAGCGTAAGACAGAGCCTGGCGCATTAGAGTCCATTAGAGGCAGGCGCAGGTGTCGCCGAGTTAGCCACGCTTCTGTGACAGTAGGCGGCGGTAAGCCGAGCCCAGTTTGTTGCAGCTTAATGTGATTACGGAAAATTATGATGGTATCCACACTGCGTTAACTCTTTACATCAAAAGCTGAGATTTGTGAACGTTAGTGTTAGGTTTTTTTTAATTACTACTTGTCTTATCCTTTATACATTTAAAAATGTGGAACTATTCTGAGGTGATATAATATTTGTAATTAAAAGATAGGTAGTTCTATGACTTTCGCCTGCAGTATACGTATTTCGACCTCATAATGATACGATTTAAATTGTATGATGGAAAAGGAAATTTACTTTTAAAACGCAGTTTATCTCAGTTTTCAACAACCGCAACTTAATTGTGTGGTGCTCGTTTGCTGTTTTAGCTAAATTTGTTGTATTGAATAGAGTAGTAAACGAGCGCGTAACACACCTTATGCTGCGAGGTGATTGCTACAGCCTTTAATTATCAATTTCCAACCTCAAACAGGATCTAAAACAGTATTTAGATGTATTGCTATGCATGAGGACTAAAATGGTTGTCTTGTTTGCTAGTGTCTCGCCAACTGAACATCTTAAAACTGAATACAAGAATTGCTTTACGGCAGAAAATGACAATAGTGGTACCTTCCCAGATATACTATGGCACTTATGGACCTATCTTAATTAAAAAAGGAGTAATAAGTCCATTTTTGTGTCATTATAAAGATAATTAATTCTATGTTGCCAGCTTCAAACATGTCCGCATAAGTATCCTTTATAAACGACACCTTTTGATCACAATACGACAGAGTAAATATTACTTAAATTTTATTGTTATATTTTTATGTACCAATGTAAATCTATACGTTTATATTATACGTCTTGTGTAAAAAATTAAATATTTTTCCGCACTACATAAGAACGTACACGTAAAACAACTTGTTAACACGCATCAAACTAATTGCGCATTAAAATTTTAATTGTGTGTCAATTATGTAGAGTTTCCGCTTTATTAGTTTAGTGACGACACGCAAGTTCCGTAGTTCCGTTTTCTCCTTAAAGATGTCGTAACAGATTGCATTTGGGCGCCTATAATTTTGTTTTTACAAGGTTAGTTGACAGGCGGCCCGGTTTGCCAGTAATGCGGCCCGACACGCACACTCGTAATGAAACTTGTGACATGCGAATAACAATGCTTTACCGTTTGATTTTGGCTCATTATTCTTACCCAACGTTAAGCGCAAGATGCCTGCCATTTGTCATGTGTAGTACTGCAAGTGTGTGCCGATTAGCGTCACACTTTCGCCAAATTTGTGGTTGGTTACGTGACACTTTGATTGTTCAGTTACTAAAATTACTGTTTCTTTTATAAACTTGCACAATATACACTGTTTTTATTAAAATACTTGCGTTAAGCCGCGGCTCTGCTTGCGAAATGTAAACTTAGACGTATTTATATGCTGTTATAAATGTGTTTTTCAATAAATGTTCCTAAAAAGTCTATTCGCTAAACTTTTTCGATTATTGCTCAGTTCCAATATAGAGCAAGATTGATTTGAGACTGGAGGTATAGGAACTCTATATATAAAATTTGGGATACATTAAATAGATTTCACGTTAAAAAAAAGCAAACAGACAAACAAACGGACGATGTGTCATAATTATGTGAAAGTTAGGATGTTTTCGTAAGTTTGAACTCCTAAATTGTCTTTTAATTTAATAATATTTTTTTTATAATTATATCATATAAAATAAATGTAAACAGATATAAGTGTAATAACAATAGTATTCTATAATCAACTCCGGCAGAGATAACGGTAAGTGCAAAACGTATTGCGAAAGTAGGCAGAGATGGGCATCCCTGGGTTTAAACGCTCCGAGAGAAAGATTACTCGGATCTAATCAGTACGAAACGTTGGAGATGTGAAGTCAATTGATAAAGAGAGAAAAACAGTCTTGGTTTAACATAATTCACACGTGTTATCTCGCCAGGAGTGGAGTGCTCAAGTCGGTTCGGTGCGAGCGATAGGCCGATACAAGCAGCACGTACTAGTGCTATAGCCGAAGTTCGTTCCTACGAGCAGATTGTGTTCTGCGGTAAAGCGATAATTCAGCTCAATCTATGTCGTGAGCGCTCGCGCTTTGTTTTATCCGCTAGCTTCTGTGCGCCTTTATTTAGAAAATTGATGAGAAATGGTTTCCATTACGACGTACCGCCTTATAAAAGATATTGCTACGCCGGATCCGCTATAAGTACGTTTGTTCCGAGGGAAAGGAAATGAACGCAAATTTGTTTTCGTGATTGCGAGGTTTGGAACGAATATTGACTTGAATAAAATTGATATCGATATCATTTTCTTGCGCAACTGTATTTCCTATTGGATATGAATGTGTGACCCCGTGAGAGCTTTTCTGTTTCTTTGTTTACCGCGTGCTATCCTCGTCCGTTATTGGTGCTTTGTAACATAGTAGAGTGGAGTACTTACCAATTTAAATTCAGTGCAGAGATCAACCGCTTCGAGCTGTGTTTGCGGAAACCGTTAAGTGGCATTAGATCACATCTTACATATGTAGCTACGTACGTACGTAGTTACCTTATAACATCAGGAACGAGGTAGTTGTTATAAGGGCCAAATAACACTGTTTTGTGCGTGAATAGCTCCCGTCCAATTTACGTTAGCTCGCGTCTCACCACGGACAATCGCTCGCAAATTGCCCGTCCACTGATTGCCCACTGACGTTTATCGATATTCTAGCTATTTGAATTTGCGGAACTATACAGCTTCCTACATCGTTGGTTACCTATTGAAATTCACCGATAGATTTCTGTTACAAAAAACGCAACAATCGAATTGGAATGTCTTTAAATATTTCGCTCACAGATTGAGATCATTAATTAAGTCGGGCTTATGTTAAAGTGATCATAAGACCGTGACTTATTATAATCAATAATTACGAAATTACATTAGGCAGAAGCGGAACTAAATATGCGGTTCCCAGTTTAGTAATAGCTTTAGCGGAGCGATGGTGTCGGGAGTCAATGATGCCCAGCAGGCGAGCGCGCAACAATGGCGGGGTCATCTCAAACAATACCGTGACGTTTACCGATGCGGCGTAATCGAGTATTCATAGTCAATACCGAAAAAAATATCGATTTCCGTAAATAAGTGAGTGTAGCACATTTATAATAATGATGAATGGATCCATCGGCTGTTCGCTCCGATATTGCGTGTCCAATCGTGCAACCGCTCGAACGCAATACGACTACGATATTCATTGAGTGCTAATTGAAAGGGAATTATTATTATCTCACGTCCTGCTATAAATCTAACGCCAACTGGGGCGCTCTCGATATGACAATCCTCAGCATTCGAGACGTTTGATCGTAAATCTTACACGCTTTTATTTGTATAATTTAAACATAATTATATTGTTTCTTCAAATCGGCTTCCACGCTCTAGATTTTACTTTCTTTTTACAGAGCTGCGTACAAGAAAGCAAAGTAAATTAGTATTCTGTTCCCGCAGTTTACTGAAAATAATAAAAATGATTTTTATTTTAATAACAATTGATAACAGTAATACTGCAACTACCAACAATTAAAGTACTTGCTAATAAAAATTCTTTCAATAATTACTTAAACATACTAACTCCAAACTTCAAATGTTTGGCTCTACTTCAATGACTTTGTATTTATTTAAAATCATCTGTGGTTTAGACAAAGACTACATGTGTCATTTCTATAATAACAATTATAATTAATATACTATGCATGACTTCGTAGTATATTATACTTTAATCAATTAACCATCAATTTTGGAACATTTGGTTCCCTAAATTGCGTGTGACCGCAGGCCGTTCAGCGCCAAATGCCGGGGCAACCCTTCCGCGACCGTGACTAATAAGACTGCTATTGAAATAGGAATATCACCTAATTTATCACAAAGTATCGTAAGTACCTTTACACATTTTTTGGTGAGAACAGTACCCAACCAGCATGCAGGGCTCCTGATAATCATGGAGCCAATGGATATACACATGTAAATTCAAACAGCACTGAAGGGCTTACGAGAATACCTAATACTGTGATATTTACCCATTTGATATAAATATACTAATTTGCGAATGAGCGTTACATTTAAGAAGCGGTTGTGTATTTGCACAAGGTTGAATCCAAAGAATATATTAGGACTAATCCAAAAAGTGTATTTATAAGAAAACTATGTTCATTTCTAAAAACCTTAACTTCGGAATTGAGCTTTTGTTTATTGTTTTATGAACGACAATATAAATGAAACGAGCACGGTTCCAAGTATCTAAATGTATGTAATATGTAACTTAAGTTGGTGTTCTTGTTATTAAATACTTACTATTCACAATTATCAACCTAACGTTGACTCAGCTGTTGCTTATTTCAAACCTTTACTTTTACTTAAATAACTAAGTTAAAATTAAGTTATGGTACGAAATTAAAAAATAAAGACTATAGGTATGCTAATATCCTCCATAGAGTGTTTAAAGTACCAATTATCTCCGAGCATTTGAGGCACCTTTTCACATAATTTAATATTCAAATATGTAATGTGATAATGTTGAATTTATAATGTTTAATGTAAAATAAGTATTCTAACATGACTATTTAATTTGAAATTAAATCTAAATGTGAAATAATGGAATTACAACTTAATATAAAAACTTTTAACAAAAAGTAAAACCTATTCTAAGTCGCTGCAAAAAAGACTAATCAAATTACAGTTTTGGTTAAATGGATAGTTTCTAAATATGTATGTACACACAATATTAAGTTAAAATATTTTTAGCCATTCATAATATCGTTTAAGTTTATTATTATTTAAGCCACAGGAACAACATACTCCCACTATAGTTTGGGCCACTTGAATTTCCATGGTTTCTTCAGCCATTGGACATCACTATCCAAACAGTTAGAGATTGTACGTAGTGTTGCTATTTCTGAGCACTACCATATATGCGATATGCTGACGTATTAGGCGAGCAATGATGGTACCTCCCCAGCTGAATCACAGTTCCACAGCCTATTAAATAACTATAACGGGTTAAGACTTTGCCACGGAACCAAATAACATATAAAAGACTGTCAAATTGAGAACCTTCTTCTGAAAAGTCAGTTAAAATTGCGTCAAATTTAACCCTTCTGTCCATCCTGCTCATTGAACAGGAATATTGTACTTTGATTGCTTTGGGGACGATTGTTACAATGTTGATAGCTACCGTGTTTTTTTCATAATTGAGGTTATCAATTTGGAAAAAATACTACTTATTAACGTAAAGAATACATATTTTTAACTTTAAAGAATATGTTATTATTGCTACATGTCACTGTCTCAACTTTTTATTAAGTTAAAGCTATCAACTAGTTTGAAGAAAAATATTATTTTTACAATTATTATCGATTACATATATATTTAACGATGTCAACCTTTAATTTAAATTAAAAATACTTAAGTAATTTGTGTTTACCCAGAAGGTAACGGCTTATTAAGATGTGCCAACTTAAAAAGGAATTGTCATACACGAAAGTTGCAAAAGTTATTCTACCATAACAGCTGGTGGAGGAATTAAACAAAAGTGAGCGCGGACAAAAGATCCCACATTAAATGCACTTCCAATTCATCGCCACTAATTACGTAATTATGGGGAGAGGGAAAAAATAAAATGGCGAGCATTCCGGGCGCCGAGTCGACACATTAACTCACGACATTTCTTCATCGTAACGTTTTTTCCACAAATTGAAAGTCATGAATAGGGGCTAGGATTAAAGTTTTTTCAATACACCCTGGTCTTCCAGTGCACCTGATGTCGTATGGTGACTGGAGGCCAATGTAAATGGAGTCAAACTTCGGGAATAATAAACATATTAATTTATTTATTTCGTGCAGAGAATTGCAATTGCTATTCAACGCGGGAATGCGGCTAGCGTTCTTGGACCCATGCCGCATGGGCACGGACTCTTATTAAAATTAGGTATAAGATTTTCAGTACAATTTAGTTTAACTAGACGTAGTTTGTATAGGCCATTAATATCCTTAAACAAGGGATATGGAAAAATTACTGTCATTAATATCATTGAAGTACTGAGTGCAATGAATGTGGTTTTCTCAGTAGTCGAAGTGCGTATTGGAAAATTGTGAAAACTTATTATTCTTTAATTTTGGTAATGCCATTAACTTCAGTTTACTGGCATTTTAATCGTGCAAAATACATAGACTGCACATTCCACATGCATTTTTTACAGTTAATAACATTTCTAAACAAAAATTGTAAACTTTTTGACTCTATTTACGTTTTTATGTTTTACTTGCTATGTATTTAACCAAAAGGTGACATAAAACGCACAAGAACCACGGTCGCAAAAGTAGTAGTACGCAACCTAGGAAGCCTAGAGTATATTATTATTTATCTATTGTCTTATCTTTTCACGCTAACAAAATATTCATTCAACACAACGACAACAAAATATCTTTTTACACATTAACGACACAACAAAACTAACAAATTATCTTTTGTATGAATCTTTTTATGTAACTACCTATATTGTTTCTCAAACTTTTTGTGTCTAATTAAAACTTTGCTATCCGACGCTCGACGTTAAATAAAATTAATTTTTGCTAAATTATTTCAATATTCTTATTACCACAATGCATAATAAGTGCTAATTAATTTTGTTAATTACTTGGTTATACAGCGAGCCATTAATTAAACTCCTACGCATCGCGTTCTTGTAAGAATGTTTTAATTTATATTTATTAGGTACTTTACTATGTGTCAAAATACATGTATATTATGATTTTAATTTTTTATCAATTTAAATTGAGATATTTCTTATATTAAAATGAAATATATGTTTTTACTATGTAACGGGTGCTCACGATTAACGATTTTTAATTGTCGATATTTCTAAAGCTCTTTCCTCGTGGCCACGGTTAAACTTAAAGAGTTTAGTCCTGACCGCGAGCCATGCATATACTTTAATCTTGAGTACCATCACACAGTAGGTACATGTTTAAATTCCGCAATAATATTAGTTTGAAATAGGTACATGTTATTTATATTTACACGTAGTTATAGTTTGGTAGGTCTAAAAACCATTGAAACACATTGCAATTTATCTGTTGTTTGCAGCAATAACACATCAATTGTTGAAAGGTCAACGTAGATATCAGACCCGTAACTGTAAACGGTAATAGGGGTATTGATCGATCAGTATTACAATTGTATGAGAACCGATCTTTCTGCGGTCATGATTTCTTATTGGAAAGGTTATAAGTTTACGACATTCAAAGCGATTTGAAAGACTGCGTATATCATTAATTTTACTTATTATTAATAAAACATACTTACTAGTACAACTTCTAACCTAAATATGGTTTATTAAGGTTTAAGATTATTTAAGTTATTATAATATCAACGACAGCTATTGTGCGGTACTCAAGGCCTCGCACTCTTCGATATAGCGGACTGTATATTGTAAAAGTGTAGGAGATATGACACA
>DWON01008651.1:0-11977 GCA_018251015.1 Phocides pigmalion okeechobee | reverse complement strand
GATGTTTGATTGCCGATATTTCGAAACAATTGCAAGGCTCGTTGTCATGGCGAAACTGCGACATGGCGAAACTGCGACATGTTGAAACTGCGGAATATCGACAATAAACATCAAAAATCGTTAATCGTGAGTACCCGGTACATAGTGGATTAAATAAATACAGCGATAATATTAGTATAAATTCATATGATTGTCCTACTTTTGGTGTGGTATACTTCTAGCCTCAGGGACTGTGGGCCTCAGGGTTTCTCTCTTTACCCGGGCATTCTCCAAAGATCTGCATCTGGTGATGTACTCCGCCATTGAGCAAAGTCGTAGCAATCACGTTTGTCGTCGCAAATGGACGATATATGAATGTTTATAGTTTTCAGCGACAGTTACGATGTCATAATTAAATATTATATTGTGATGTGACAATATTATTGTGACATATATTGTATGAAAAATATAATAATAATATATGTATAATTCGTTAAAATATGCAAATAAATACACTAAATACTTTGTTAATATAATTTCTGACACTGGCCACAGAGAAGATAGGATTTAAGAAAAAAGTATACAAAGAGCGGGAGTTGAAAAAACAATGTCGGTGCATATAACGAAATATGAAAACGAAATCTTAGATTAAGACGATATTTTAGTGAAATGAGAAAACGAAAATGAAGACGAAGGCTTTTACTTGTTTGATAAGGTTTTCTGAGGTAAAAAGGCGAATAGGCCTAACGATGGCACCTCTGGGGTCGTACTTCAAGGTTCTACGATATTTTAAAGACGGGAAAACTACAGCTTGACCAGGGAAGTACCACCGCCGCCCTCGTAATCGCCGTAAAGCATTACTTGTGTTACGATTGGAGGGATGCGGTTTCCGACTACACTTTGAAGCGAGGCGACCATCTTAGTCTTCCGGTATAGCAACGTATCTACAAGATTCTATTTACGAGAAGCTATTCTCGTACGTTAGAGCTCAGATAGGATTATAATCGAGTTTGTGGTTGCACGTGGATGTCTATGGTTTACGACTACTTAATATCAGATGGTTTGCATGGTCGTTTGCTACTTTTCTCACATTAAAATATAAACGAAAATGAAGATGAAGTTGATCTTTTAGTAGTTTGATAATCTTTTCTGAGATAAAAAGGCAAAGAGGTGAGACGATGGTACTTCTGGAGTCGTACTATAAGGTACTACCACATTTTCAAGTTATGTAACCTCCACAAATAAAAACGCTTAATGATCGTCATAAAATCCAAAGTTCTTAACGATTTTATAGCGATTGTGGTTTTATATCGTATTTTGAAAAGTTTGATACAAAACTCAGTTTTACGAGTATTTTATTATTCGTATTTTATTGCTTTTCTACCTTAAGGAGGTTTAATAATTTAATTATTTGCGTATCATGGTATGTTGCTCAGAACCAGAACAGTATTGCAATATCTCCTGTCGTAAGAGGTGACTAAAAGAAGTCTTCTGGGATCGGGGGTGATAAGAGTGAGAGGTGATTAACATGTTTATAAGTATTTAACCCTTTCCCTGCGGCTTACAAGACTGCTGTGTAATGCGCGGCACAACGCGCATGCATCTTGTACACACCTGTGCTTTACAAATCTGCATGAATTACGAGCGAACAAAAATATTGTGCACATCGGGTCTACAAGACTAGGGGCGAACTTTACGTCTGTCACTAGATGATACACAGATGCTAAAAAATACAATATTTCAGTGAATTGTATGCGCATCTTCAGTTTAGAGAATAGCTCCAGTTTAGTGCCGCCTTCGCCAACGCTGACCTGATTTATTTAATACATGAGCGCCGCATTCAGTTTTAATCATTCATGAAATTCTAAATTTTAACATTATATAAATAAGAATCATGTAATACATGACATTATGGATTCAAATGAATATAGATGACATTGTAAGGTTAAGGTACGTTATGCGAGTCACTGTCATGACAAGGATTTAGATCTCGTGACATACTCAATTGAGTTGTAATTTTTATTTTGATACTACACAACCAAACGAACTTCGCACTACCAATAAATGGTTGGAATAGATCATATGCGAGCCACGTTCATGACAAAGGTTTAAACCACATGACGTACTCAGTTGTTTTTTTTTTTCTATAGTACCTGACGAATTTCGTACTACCAATAAATGGTGGAAATAAATCTTGTACTCATTCGTTGAGTTTCCATTTTTATTTGCATAAATAATTAAGGGTAAAGTCTAATTTAAAAGTGGCAACACATTTAAAACCTTTGATGCATTGGCGACTCCTCTGGTGTTGCAAATGTTCACGGGCGACGGTGACTGCTTCCCATCAGGTGGCCCGTCTGCCTTTTCTTCGGCTAAAATATATAAAAAAAACACCCGAAGTCAATCTAAGACCTCATAATCCGCCGTAAAGCATTACGTGTGTGTCGGTTGGAGAGGTGCGGTTGCCGGTTACACTTTGAAGCGAGGCGACCATCTTAGTCCTCAGGAGTAGCAACGCTACGTTCGAGCTCAGATAGGATTTCATTCGTGTTTATGGTTGTACGTGGATATCTATGGGCTGCGACTACTTAACATCAGGTGGTTTGCATGCTGGTTTGCTGCTCTTCTAATATTACGTTATTTTGGGTCACAAAATCTATAAATTACGATGACTACATAAAAACACATGTAAAAATGTAAAACTTTATTCCAACGTCAATACAACATAAGGTACTGTACACACCAGACTATTCGACTACTTGACTAGTGTTTTACAGATATGTCACGACCCCAACACCGATTACGTCACTACTGTCAAAATAATACATAGCGAGTGAATACAAGCAAACATTTTAAGGCTCGACCTCACCATAAGTCCTCACAATCCGCCGTAAAGGAGTTCTTGTATTTCGGATGGAGAGATGCTGCAAGCAAGTCGAAAACATTTTAAGGCTCGATCGAGGAGGTACCATCGCCCTCACAATCTGACATAAAGCAGTTATTATATTTCGGTTGCAGAGATGCGGTTGCCGGTTACACTTACAAGCAAGGAGGCCATCTATTCTCAGGCGTAGTAACGCATCTTTGCACTAAGTCAGTAATGTAGTCTTGTTAGAGGTTGGACGTCCATGGATTGCAGAGGCCATTTAACATCCAATGTCTTGCACGCTCATTACTTTCTCTTCCAACATAAAAAAGCAAAAGTAATAAAAATAACCTCATACATAACGTATTATACTTAAAAGCTCTCTAAAATACAAAAACTCCACGAAAGCTCAAAGCTCTAGTTTTCTCACACTCACTATGTAGTATCTATGAATCCTTTATCTACACACACATAATTAGGAAACAATTTACACCTTAAGGCCAAGTACTCTCGAACCTATTAACAAAATTACTTAAAATACATCATAATTACATATTTAATAATTGTAATACAGACGCTATTCTCACTCAGCTACGATATATCCATGTGTATTTTACAAAATATTTACAGAAATATACTTAATTTAAGACTAATTCTATTAACGACTGATAATAAAAAGGGTAAATTTACCATGCCTATTACATCAATATGTAAATAAGCAGACAATATACCTACGCGGGGCCCACGAAATTCAATAAAAAAGAAACAAAACAAATTATCTCGTGCCTATAAGCTAAAACAAATGTATCTATCTACACTTGTGCACTGTGCGCTTTCTTATTCACCTTACGCCTTCCTCTAACGCATGCTTGCGAAACCGTAAACCTTCCAATCCGCGCTACTAGTTTAAGAACAACGCATGCCACTAGCGCACACTGATCCGTCACCGGCGAGTTCTCGTGCAACATTAATAAAATGGCGGATGACAAATCAACCTAGCCATGGCGTGAGATATTGACAAGCTGCATTCAACAGAAGATAAAGAAGGTAAGTGTGAGTCTAACAGCACAGCTGTTGTCGCAAGCAATATGAAAGTTAAAACGTAAAATGAAAATGAAAACGCATTGGTGTAGACATAGTTTGTGTTCAAATTGTACTTGGTTATGGAGCGGAATTCAAGTTAACAAGACATTTAATGTGGACGAACTATAATTCGATAGGGGAGGTACCACCGCCGCCCTCAGAATCCGCCGTAAAGCATTACTTGTCTTTCGGTTGGAGAGTTGCGGTTGCCGGCTACACTTTGAAGCGAGTACTTTGAAGTAGTAACGCATCTATGTTCAAACTTAGATAGGATTTCAGTCATATTTATGATTGTACATGGTTGTCTTAGGGGGGGCGACTACTTACCAACATGGTTTGCATGTTCGTTTGCTACTCTTCTCATATAAAAAACATACCTGTCATATGCCTTGATCTTAATATAACATATATTTAAATTGGATATCGTCGTTATTTATAATATTAATAGAATTAGTCTCTAGTTATTCTGTATACCTAAGCCAGTAAATAAATTACACCTTTCAAACAATGTCCTAACAGAATAAAAGTCGTGATGGCACTGCCAAATGCTAAGGCTTCATAAAGCTACATATAAAACACGTTTAACATCATTATAGGATCCATTAAAAATAATGATATTTATTATACGATGTACATATTTAGCGAAATGCATAATAACCTATTAATTACTAAATACATTGCAATTAAAATCTTTTATTTTAAGTAAATAATAAAAAAAATGCCATTGTTTATTTTTTGTAACTGAAATCTACTTCTAAATTTATATGCATTTATATTTACTTCCTTTACTTAATTAATTTATATTAGATTATCATAAAATAGTTTAATAGAATAGTTACTTTATATATTTATATTAAAATACATAGTTCGTATAATGTTGAAGTTCACAGTGAATATATATTTTAGGAAATATATTTTTACGCAGTTATGTTATCATAAATAAATCAGTGTTAATTAATATTAATATTAACAAGCTTCGAATATTTTTTTTAATACAAATAATAACACAATTTTTATGCACCCAATTTTATCTAAAATCCAACCTATAACTCTAATAAGTATCCATAAATTTTAGAATTTTATTTCATTGACAATTTTTAGAATTTAGTTAATTCTCTAACAAGCATTAAATAAATGCATAAATTTAGCTAATATTTAAGCAAAATTTAGATTTTGCAAACAATTTGGACGGCACATGCGCTAATATTTAAAAAAATAAAAATAAAATAAATTAATATTATCCCTTTTCATCTCACCAATATTTAATAAATTTCTAAAATATATTTTCATCAGTAAAACAAGAATCAAATTTCCAACGAAACAACATAATTTCATATAAAAAAATCAATTCCATATTTTCAATATCTATTATCTATGAATAAAAGCAATATGAATATTTATAAATTCTATGAAACAGCAAGCATAATAAATTACAATTTATAGACATTCATCTTATGAAGCATCTTATTTCTATATAATATTACTATGTCCTAAATATATGTTCTCAATGTGGTAGAATTTTCTAGTATGCATTACTTTTACTATAAGAACACACGGAACACATACCCTGGACCCTCGACCTCTCGGGGGCCCTGACAGGTCAATATATTCGATACCGAATAAAGACCAAATATCCTATTTTAGACATTTTTAAATTGTAATGATCGTTCACTAAATCGAATTATATTTTCTAAGTCGGGTTTTTTTTTAATTGTTACTTCGAAACAAGGAACAATTCTTATATGCTCAAGGGCTTCAGCCTTTCCTAACAGCCCTGTTACTAGATATCAAGGTATCAAAGTATATAGGTATAAAGGGTCACAGAAAGAACTAAATTCTACTGAGAAAATAACGCTACCAATCTTCTTCATACAACCAAACAGCCACATCTCTTTATAGCAAAGAATCACTTTAATCTCATAGCACTTTCAATGTACGTAATATGGCAGAATCATGGGTTATATAAAGGGAAGGATTTAGAGATCTAGACCCCCGTAGCGTAGGTGAAAACCAAATAAACGCACAAGTCTGAAGATTTAGACTACCCTACCGTAGGAGAAAACCAAATATTTGCGGAATATTTACATTTTTTATCTGTCACTTGTATCTCTACTAATATTTTAAATGTGAATCTAAGTTTTCACGCCAGAACTACTCAACTGATGATCATGAAACTTTGTACACATATGCTTAAAGATATTAAAAAAGATATAGGATTCTTTTTATTAAAAAATATATTTTGGCAGACATGATTGTTTGTCAAAAAAATTGAAAATCTAGCAACTTCAACGCTAATATCTATAGACTATCTAGCTAGCTATCTATATAGCTTCAGCTGTTTTTCATTTTTGTATATTTCATATTATTTGCGACTGTCACTTATAAGCAATATTAAGTCTATTTCAGTTTTTGAGGTTAAGTACCAGTTTATTATTTTGGTTGTTACTCACTGCAATGGTAGATATTCATTTAAGGGCTTTAATGCGAGTGAAGTCGGGTAAAATCTAGTAAAGATAACACATTAAAAATGACACAAATATAGACATATTTGTGTAATTTTTCATTGACATAGATAAGAACTATGCCAGTTTCTTAATATTAATTACTATGTTATAGGTCCCCATGAGTAAAGAATATAATTGCCGATATTTCGAACCAGTTACATGAATCGTTCTCTCGGCTTAAAAATAGATAATTCTGTTATACCTTTTACATAATAACATGTATTAGTTCCGCGTTTATATTATGACAGATATCATAAAAGTTCACGGAATGAACACTGTTAGTTCTACTATAAAACAACGTTTACATACATCTTTATACAACCAAATAAACACATCTATATCTCGTAAAAAAACACTAATCTTAAACTAATTTTAAAGGAGGTAGAGCCGATAGAGCTCGCCCGGGGCGGCCCCACCGCCACCCGCCTCATCACCCGCCGTAAAGCAACATGTTCTTCATGTATTGTGTTTCGGTTGGGAAGGTGTGGTTGCCGGTTACTCATTATTGAAGGCGACCATCTTAATCCTCAAGAGTGGGAACGTATCCGTGTCCATCCTTAAATAGAACTTCTGTTCTATTTGAGCTTGGACGTGGTTGTCCATGGGCTGCAGTGACCACTTAGCATCAGGTGCCCTGCATACCCGTTTCTTCCTTTTTCATAATAAAGAAAAAAACTAATCACATAGCACTATCGATAAAATGTACAACAGTTTTGGTAAAAGTCAATTATTCATTGCTACTAAAGAAAACATTATTTCTATAATGACTTGTGCGAGAGTAAAAGTCGAAAGTTATCTATAGTCAATTCATGAATTAAACTATAATCTTTGAATATGTAAATTAGAGATTTTAAAGAATCTGAAGTAAGAAAATTAAATTGTATACTTTATAACGGGTACTTACGATATACGCTTTTTAATTGCCCATATTTGTGGCGACTTTCCGCTACTCGACAACAGATGGCGCTAACGATCCTGAATCACGCTATCGAAGTTTTCTAAATATCTTGCATATATACAAACTCCGAAAATGAGACTATCGGAGCATGGCAGCTCCCAGGCACATCAACAACAACAATCGCCTGGCGGGAGATCTCCCTTTGCTAAATTGGAGTTATAGCCATCTCTTGTCGAATTTCGGAAAGTCGCCACATCACCCCCTGCTCAGACCGGATATTTTTAATCTCGAGTACCCGTTATATAGCACAATTTATAAAATCCGCATTAATATTAGTTTAAATCGTATCAAATTAAACTTACAACATTTTATATTACATTCTATACATATTTGTAAATACAAGTATACATTTATTATACATTTTCGATGTTTACATAAACGTGGATTTTCGTTCATATTGTTTATTTGTTCATTGATAACGTGGCCTTAGAAATGTTTAAACATTTTAAGCAATGTTTACACAATTTTACGCCTTGAAGATTATTCGTTTATAGAGTTTACACATTCGTCAACGTTGTGTACAGATTTTTGTAAAAAGTTTGGCGTATTTCAGTCGCCATTTTATTTTTTAAGTTCTCGGCGCACAATTAAATCTGTATATAGAGAACAATTATAAAACAAAAAATAATATTATTAAACATGACAATGCACAATTACTTAAAGGTAATGTGAACTGAGATATTTAAGTACCTATTAGGAACTCATAAGCCATCTTTAATTTTATCTTTACAATATGACGCTTTAGTATATTATATTACTATTTTATTGTTTGTGTATATGTGCTCCATCCATATTTTGTATAGGTTTATCAGTGCGTCGCTAACAAAAAATAAAGATGGCGGCTGAACGCAATGTCAAAATCTTCGTACCCCTTTAATGTTTTAAGAATATCGCAGTAGAAAAATAGATTTTTACCGACTTCATAGTAAACATATACGAATACACCAATTCATAACGGTACTCAAAGACGTTTTTGTAATCCCAGAAAACATTTCAGAAATATTACTAATATACATACCATCACCAAAATATACCAATACAAACGCCCCATTGCTTCCCAACTCTTTCGTACATACAAATGTCAATCCATTCAAATTGGAATTTAAAAATTTCTGAGATTGCAATCATACAAATTTCTAACAAACTTGTTAAAATATAAAATTATAATGAATTATATGAAATTATATAAATTGCATTGTAACAGTGATAGAGTAATAAATTCCACTACTGTTTACACTATTCTAAAAATCCTTAGAAACATGTGATCCAGGTTAAACCAAAAAATAAAATAAAAGAGGAATCGGCATCTAAATTTGCTACACGAATATTGCACATTTTGCCTCACAAAATTGTATTGTATTAAAAGTACCAAAGTTGTAGAAAACTAAATACAAAATCTAAAACTACATTAGAAAATCTATTGTATTTGGCACATTTAGGCCAATCTTCTTGGTATCATAAACACAGGACAGTAAAAATATAAAAAATATATATATTAAATACAATCACGCATTGCAATTTCAATAAATAATTCTCTACATAAGTTATTGCATTGCGGTAAAAACTTCTTGATTTAAATGTGCATTGGAAACACACAAGTCCTGAAGTTTTTGAGCCTTTACATTCTGGCAAATAGTTGTTCGATAGTTATGTTTTTAAAGCTTCCGACTAAAAGATGAAAGATAGTATTGAAATATCAACTCGTAGTCTTCCAAACCTTCGGGTCAAAAGCTAAACAATAGTACTAAACCCATATTTGTAGGTTTTTAAAGTTTACCAAACGATGAACAATAAAAGTTTCTGACCAAAGTTTTACGATAGTAATGAAACACAAAATCATCCAAAGCTTCTGGCCAAAAGATGGACCCTAGTAATAGACCCTGTCTTGTGATTTCAAACGATGAACAATAACATGTAATAAATACATATTCCTACGTCTTCAAAGTTTCTAACCAAAAGTTTTACGATAGTAATGACACACAGTCTTCTTAAGCTTCTGGACAAAAGATGAACAATAGAAATAAACCCATACTTGTTATTCTTAAAACCTAACTAAACGATTAAATGTAATAAATATATACTCGCATGCTTTCAAAGTTTCTGAACAAAAGTTTTTCAATAGAAATGACACGCAGACTCTTCCTAAGCTCCTGGCTAAAAGATGGACACTAGTACTATTACTAGTGTCTATACACATTCTTGTAGTTCTTCAAACAACCAAACAGTGAACAATAAAATGTAATAAATACATACTTGTAAGCTTTCAAAGTTTCTGACCAAAAGTTTTGCCACAGTAACGAAACACATAGTCTTCTAAAGCTTCTGGCCAAACGATAAAAGATAGTATCGTAATACCAACTCGTCTTCTAAATCTGGCCAAAAGATAAATAACAGTACCTAACATTCCTACAATGTTCTATGTACAATCATTTACACTACATTATACTGTTGTACTTATTTCAAGTCTTCTTCCTCATCCTCAACGTAAAGTAGATCTTCCATGTTTGACATAAATTTGTTGTCCAATGCATGTTCCGTTGGCAGAGACTCCTGAAAGAACAAACATATTTATGTTTTAACACTGACCGTGGCGCGGATATATTCAATCGGGTTAGTTTTGCGGGGGGCGACCTTAAACTGGACCATGAATTAGACTGAAATACGCCGAAAAATTACTGAAATATTGTATTTTTTAGCATCTGTGTATCATCTACGAATACACAGACGTAATGTCCGCCATCAGTCTTGTAGCGCCGACGTAAAAGCAGCACTTTTGTTTGTTCGTAATTCATAGAAATGTGTCCGTACAACACAGGTGTGCAGGAGCTACAAGCGCGTCGCGCCCAGAATTACACAGCAGTGTTGCAGCTGCAGGGAAAGCGTTAAGTTTAGTAAGTATACCATAATGTATATAAGCGTAAGCCCCTTCGTACACAAAGCTATGCAAATCTTGGATTCTGACGTTGTATACATTAGTATCATGTCGCAAGTATCGAGTAGCGCACGATCCGTACACACAACATTGAATCGCAACACGTGAATTGCTACTACTTTCTACTGCTACCCAACTTTTTCCTGTCATCTCTGTTCATTCCTTCAAATTATAATTATATAAACAAGGAAATTTCACCAGTTTAGAAACAAATTTAATATTTAATAACTGCTCCGCCATCTTGAAAATCTCTGCGACTTATGTGGCGATGATGTCGTCCGACAGGTAGCGCGCGACCGGCGCGACGCAAATCGCCAGACAAATGTCGGCGACGCGACTAGTGTACGAACCTCAACGAATTTGTAGTCGCTTGGAGACTTAAATCGTCAAGTATCGAAGATTTGCGTAGCGTAAAGATAAACTAACGTATGAGACATTAATGAATTGATAATGCTGGGAGCGGGTGTCCTCTCAAAATAACGCTTAGGCCATCTCAATTTGACAAGGAGATCCTGAAGGACTTCTGATAAGGAGAGAGATAACTCTGCGGCTTGCTGGTTTTGTCAAGTATTTTTCCATAATAAAATAAAGTGAAAAAATATTTCTAACTATATAACATATAACTTCGACAAATTAGAGTGTCACTTTAGTACAAATTATTCTTGAACCCTGACATTTGCCTGCTGTAGTTCACTTTATAACACTGATAAGAGTTTTAAGACCACTGATATGTTTTTAAGATACGGAAAACATCGTGAGGAACCCAGCATGGCCAAACATTATACATAAGGTTCCCATAGATGTGTGAAGGCTATCAATCTACATTTAGCCAGCGTACTGAAAAAATGACTAATTTTCAGTACTTGGACAGTAACAGATGATTTTTTCTATGAAACGAAGTTGCATACAACTACAATGTATAGTAATTAGACCGGTAATTCATATTTCGATTTATTCTTTGCAAATAAATACTAATTTGGATTACTATGCATACTTGTAACACAGACCCACAGTCTGAAATTATATGCATCGCAAGCATGAGATACTTTTTATTAATTTATCAAAAAGGAAAATCGGATTTCTAGCTAAAAATAAACAAGGATTTATTTTCTTAAAAAGTTTATTGCAAGCAAACACAACGTGAAAATGTAAAAAGCAGTGTAAAATAATAATTTTGCGACAAGCATGACAGACAACAATATAATTTAATTATACATGCAATATTACAGTACAATTATACAGGGTGTTCAATAACTCAATATCACAAATGACATTCTTAAAAAAAATATTTCAAATTAATTACTGAATTTATGCACTAATTATTAATACGACGCCTCAAATAAAAATATGCAAACCAAAAAAATATGTACCATTTTCAATAGCCACAGAAATGCAAAAGACTTCATTTAGCGTTTTAATTTAATACCAAAAATATTATTTCATTATAAAAAAATATCAAAATAGTATTTAATTATCAAAAAAATCTACACCCTGTATAAACATTATCCATAAAAAATATAACATTCATGACATGTACTAGTCCGTAACAATGAGATAATGATGCAAGTGAATATTATTTTTTATTTTTATTATGAAAGAGTAGGACACGGGCATGCAGGCCACCTGATGTTAAGTGGTCACTGCAGCCCATGGAC
>DWON01008650.1:0-11977 GCA_018251015.1 Phocides pigmalion okeechobee | reverse complement strand
GTTGTCCATGGGCTGCAGTGACCACTTAACATCAGGTGGCCTGCATGCCCGTTTCTTACTCTTTCAATATAAAAAAGATCAAAGAAAACGCTCTGATATTAATTTATAAAAACAACACATATCATTATTATAATGAACTACCAATGAGGATTGTGTTGCTATTTTTGATTGTGATGTCTTTTTCTGTGTGATTTGCGCCTTATACTTAAATAAAATTAAACCAGTGTTTTATTCTGTGCATTTTAATTTTTTCTGTTATAACGAAACTTAAGCAATTTATTACAGTAACATTTTATTCAAAAAATAACATTTGAAATGATGTAACGTTGTAACTCTACAGTTTTCGTCCGCAGAGGACGTATAATGGAGCAACTTAAACGCTCTCTAAGAAGGCATTCGCGAAGGTCACTAAACACCAATATTTTATTTACTATAGAAACTTTCGCTACAAGATATTGCACTTAAGATGAACCATGCAAAAGTTGAATTGCATTAATGCCTTTGGAAACATTTTTAAATCTCTTTTTAATCGCATTCAGCCGATGCCTATCGTATTGTTTTACATTGGATGAGTTACGTTCGCCGAAGCGAGTCGATAAAATAAAATTCACAGTTTTATTTTAACAAAAAATCCAGATATTACTTTAATAGCTGCAAAAGAAGCAAAAGTGAGTAGATTCGAACGATACAAAGAGATTTTTTTTTCGAGAAAAGATGTTACGGCGCTTCGGAGATCGTTTAATTGACCGAGTGCATGACTCTGATGTTTGAATGATAGCAGTAATAGGACCGCACATGCCGCCCGAACAAAACTATTGATGCGGCAATCACAACATACACAACAATCCGTTGAGGGATCAAAATAAATTAAAACCGTCCACTAACAATAGCATAAAGGCTTAAAGTAATAAATATTTTAACATTTGAAAGTAGTAAAGAATCTAAATCTTATGTAACATATTCATATTTATAATTTGTGTTTAATATAATAGAGTTCTATCATTAACTACTAAATAATACAACACCAAAACAATCAAAATGTTATGGTTTCGTTTTTGTTAATCTATCTGCAAAAAGGATAATCTGTCTTTAAGGAAACATCCGCGCACTAGTCGTTGTATACTTTACAAAAAAAACAAATGGTTCTTTTTAGTCTAAAATTTTAGAATTCTTACGTAAGAATTGACAAAGTTTACGCGAGGACACACGTGCACGTCGCAAATTAAAGCTGGTTGCGAGATAATGCTTATAAGCATGACTTAAGACACAATGCGCGTACGCACATTAACTACACAATTTATTCTTAATTAAAACTCACGCAAGCGTCATACGTCGTCGTCGTTACATTCCTTAATCCCGCGATAATAGATGAAAGGGATAACGTTATTGAAGTATTTGATAATATTTATGGAAACATTTATAAAACAATAAACATAAATGTTGGCTTATAAGATAAACAAATAAACATTTGTCATTACGCCGTAGGTGGTGTGGAATTCTAATGTTTTAATACAAGTGAGATAGCAACACGCTCGGTGGTCGTTGTCGCGTACGATTATCAAGATTACGATAAAATGTATTTTTGCTATCGACTTGATGCCACTTTAAAAATAAACGCGTACCTAATTGTCGTGCGCGGTACCAATGAATATGACAACTATCCCTACTATATAAGAGTGAAACGTTGGCTACTTTTTACGTTTCTTTAATAAGATAAGTACTAATTTAAGCTACCTCAGATTGAGTATAACAAAAATTTCATTTTCACAGCATTTAGTAACATTAAGTATAAGTTACATACAAACAAATTGATCAAAAGAATTTATGTTATCTGATTTAATAAATAAATGAAATAAAAAAATAATTCATAAATAAAATTACGTCCTTTTAAATCATATATTCCAAATTACGTGTTGCGATATAGTTCATAATAAGCAGCTAAAGTTATATTTAGCCTGCAGAGCCTCAGGTCAATGCTTGTTAAAAATAACTGGATGAATCGGACTATAAACGTACAGATTCATATTACAATGCAGTCAAAGTCGAAAATGTCATAAACAATCAAGTTTATAACAATGAAATAACATAAAACAGAATCCCACACAAGATTTTACAAGAATGTTCTCTTTAAGGTAAACGTTTGTGATTTTACGAAATTGAATAAGGGTAAAATGCAAATTACGTTGAACGTCTACAACCTTCAATAACTACTATCGTCCACGTCTATTACTCTGTACATTATGATACATAACGGGTACTCACGATTAACGAATTTTGATTTTTAATTGCCGATATTTCGAACCAGTTGTATGGCTCGTGGTCACGGCGAAACTCGCCGTGGTGAGTTACCCGTTATGTAACATAATGTATGGATTCCACGATAAAAACAGTTTCAAATCGTATATTACTCTGTAACTACTACAAAATTGTTACTATTGACATTAATGGATAGGCAAAAGCTTCAGGTATTGGATAAGTTATTTTTTTATGTTGGAAAAGTAGCAAACGAGCGAACAGGCCACGTGATATTAAATGGTCTCTGCAACCCATGAACATCCACGTCCAACCACACACAGCACAAAAGTCCTGTATGACGTCGTGCATAAATGCGTTGCTACTTCTCAAAACTTTTCAAACGTAGTAACAAACACTGCAGACTGCGATCAATGGATGGAAAATTTGCTCCCTATCGACTACCGCCAATACAATAATCAATCAGGTCAGCCATGGAGAAGACTGTTTGAAGAACATATGTTTTATTCACATTTTGTATACAGTTTGAAAACCTTTGAAGTTCGCCTGCGGCAGCGCCACTGCCACACCTATCTCTGTTTAACAACACCAATGTAACTCTTTTACAATCTGGTTTGAAGGTTACGGTAGGGCGTGTTAATTTTTTTCGAACCTTCCAATCTAATCAATGTCATCAACGATCAATGCATGTTTGAGCTTCAGGCTGAAATCTTATTTTATGAAGATAGTAGCAGATGTTTGCAATCAGTATTGATAATTTAATATCATGGGAATCATTGATTGAATTTCAAAAATAAAATTAACTTTCGGGGTTATCTTTTACGATTAATCTGTAAGACCTTTTTTCTTTTATATTGGTGTTACCAAGTCGTAAAATCGGCCTCAACAGCGGAGTACATTTATTTCGTTAATTAACAAGTTCGGTACCAGTTCACTTACAACTTCGCAAAAATCCGTTCGTATATCAATCAAACTTCTGAATCAGACTTCGGTTTATAAGTGAAGAAACCATAATTTCTCAAATGATTGATTTAGTGAAAAGCGAATTAATTATATATTATACTACTATATTGAATTGAACTATTTAATTTTTCGCCCAATTTACAAAAATAACTTAATTTATAATGCACCAAAGCCTTCCAAAAGAATATCTCTACCTGTTGTTGAAAAATGTGAGAAAATCCAGCCAGTACGTTTTGAGTTTATAGTGAATAGACAGACAGACAGACGCGACGGGGGACTTTGTTTTATAATAATTAAAGATTATATTAAATATTTTTAAGACTTCTATAAAGATAAGATAAAATAAAAGTCTCTCAAGCAAATATGGTTCATTATATTTTATGATATTGTAGATAAATACAGGAAGAGAGTTCTGAGTGAAATACACATAAGTGGTAGGCTTTAACTTTAATTATTGTGTAATCAGGTACTACTCAAGATACAGCAAATTTCCGCCCGATGACTAGCTATTTGTAACTTTATATAAACTATATGTTACTTACTAATAAGTCCTTATATACATTATATACTAAAAGAGACTTTCTCATTTCATTTGGTAAGCGAAAAGCTTATTGAAATGTAATGTTTGACATGTGTGATTGCTGATTACACTTACAAGCTAGTCGACTATCTTATGTTAAGTTGCTTCAGTAACAACTAATCTACGTACAACCTCAAATGGGACTTCATGCTATTTAATGTTAAATATCCCTGAAGTGTAACGACCACACAAATCGCCTACTAACTCGTACGCTATTCATATGCTGAGTTTCTAAATTGAGCTTCAATATCATATAAACAACTACAAAAACCGTCTAATTCACTTCCAGATAAAGGGATACGGCCATCTCGGTCTTTAGGAGTACATACAAATTAGGAATACAACTTCAAACAGAAATGAAGTTGACTTCAGAACATCAGGTACCCTGCATGTTCATTTGATAGTCTTCCACATAAAAAAGTATAATCAGATATTGAAATTGACAGGTGGTAGAACCGTTAGAGCTCGCCCGGGGAGGTACCACCGCCACCCTCATAACCCGTCGTAACGCAACACTTTATTGGAGGCAACCATCTTAGTCCTCAAGAGTAGGAACGCATCCACGTCCATCCTTAAATAGTACTTCTGTTCTATTTGAGATTGGACGTGGTTGTCCGTGGGCTATAGTTACCACTTAACACCAGATGGCCTGCATGCCCGTTGCTTACTCTTTCGCAATAAAAAAAAATAAAAAAATAAAAATTAATAGGATAATATCAGAGTCATGGTTAACTACTTAGATATATTGGCTCCATGATGACATAATTTATACTTATCTTGTACCGATCGGCATAATACAATGTTGCCTGTTACCGACATTCGATGGTGCATCTTGGGCTTTCCAGTTATCCAAAAGACAAATTTGGATACCTCCCGATTCTTTGTATAAATGTCTACCCTAATTTATTTATTTATATCAAATTATCCAAGCAATGCGAGATGTTTTTTGCACTAAATTCATTGCGCGGACTCACGCCCGCGTCGGTATTCGCCCGGCTGAGGGCAAAGCCAATTAAATGTTTTACTCACAAAAGTATTTTTAAATAAAAATTTTCATTACAGTGGGTGCGATGTAAAAAATGATAAGTTAGGATATTTTAATTGATGGGGCATCTTTAAATTACCGCTGCGGAGGTATAGAGATCGATTGCACTCTTCATAGATAAGATCTCGGCCATTTTGATATAAATTGCGAGTAACTGTTACATAACTGTAAAAAATAAAGTTTATCTGAAGATGCATTCACTCGTAGTGCAGTCCGCGTATTTTTTTGAAAAATATTCGCCACATTTTTCTGCATTCTTGCCTGACATTAGCGACAAAATCGTGAGCGCAACTTTAATAACTTTAGCGGAACACCCATTTGCATGCTCGCTGGTTTTGTGTACCGCATCTCCTGACCGTATCTTACGACAGTTCCTAAACGTAACTGTAAACTCTTTAGTGCTCAAATCGTGAAGTTCCCGTATATGGCATATTATTCGCGAGATAAAGACCAAAAAGTCTAAACGTTTCATAAAAGAACATCATATCATATGATATACTAGCTTTTTCTTGCGGCTTTGCTCGGATATAACTCGATAAGTAATTGATGGCATTTTTAATAATATGGTAATGAATGTGATACTTTAATGTAACACCTGAAGTGATGAATTTGTAGAAACGCAGATAGAATCAATTATTTTTATAAACGGAAATCTGAACACGCTTATAATTTAAATAACATACTAAATTCAAGAACCTTTTTTCACTCTATTTAAAGTCCTTATAGAATCTATTTCTAGAAATTATTTCTATCCGTTTCGATACTAAACGCAACTATCGAAACGGATAGAATCAGGAAATTATAATTATTATTATATGAGTTTTGTGCTTGTAACTCCTTTTAAAATAGCTGATTAATACTATATTATACGATAATTAAGTATCACAACCTAGAAAAGGTTATTAGTTATTTTTAAACCATATCTCGTCTCCTAACAGAAAAAAATGAAAACAATGGCGAAGATATCACTTCGCTTCTCGCAATCAATTTTTTGGATTTGCTGCCCGCCTTTTACCGATACAATGGGTTATCTGTGTGTGCATAACGCATTAATAAACCAATGCCATGCCAGCTCGAAGATTATCGCTTTATGAGTCAGGATATTGATACTGCTCGCATGACATCGGTTATTATGCGTTTATGCAATTACGTCTTGTACTCCACGAGCCGGGAGCAAATTTCGTCAGTCATTTCTTCTCGAGCGATAACCCGTAAAATGCTTCAGAAAGTTGTAATGTAAAGGCTTGTTAGCGCCAGTTTTGGTACCGTCGGTTAAATGAGCACTAGGGGCTGCACAGGCATGTTAAAAAATCTACCGCCACCATTGCCATCTAAGCTCATCCCACCATCGGAACCGCAACTAACGTTCACCTTGCTTCGTGATACATATACGTGAAGCATTTTACGAGTTATTTTCTGGAAGGGTCATAAAAATCTGTTGCAGACTCACAGTCTATTATAGGCTGGAATACTGTAGGCTTGGGAACACGAGGTACGAATGGTTACCGTTATAATTGGTGCTGGTCTGGCTTCTCCGGGTCCGCCCGGATAGGTATCAGAACACTCGGGGCTCTGGTGTGGGCTGCGAAGGTTCCGCCTCGCTATCCCACTGTAATTTAACCCGAGTACACCGGACAAGTGCTTATCACGATAGTGATTGGCAAAATCGATGATTTCAACACGATGCTTTCAAACTCACGCACCTACTTCAATTAATTGCACTTTTGAAGTGTGGATAAGCTTTGTGTAAAACGCTAAAATTAAGCGAGTTCGGACGTGGTCACGAGTTAAACGGGTAACCGCCAAGGACAAAAGTTTCATGCACACTATAGTATTTTGGGTGACATATAAAGCAGTCACCAGATTGCATTCGTTAATATTTGTAGGTTCATTGGAAGGTTCAAGAACATTGACAGTAAAGTTACAATAAAGACAGTAAGCCACTAACGCTAACGATATGCTTTAGAGTAAAGGTCTCGCCCACCTTAGAAGAAAACCCACGCCTAAGAATGAAGTGTAAGAAAGTAAAGATTACATTGACTATTGTATTTAGTAAAATATAAAAGAATTACAGTTCCTTTGACGACGCGGTTTAAATTTCTGCATCTATGAGATATCATCTTCCGTTACAATTGTTCCGTAATACACAACTTCCTGACAACGTATTTTTTGTCTCCGTTATTATACCTTGTTACGTGTCGTTTATTTATTGACTTGTAACCCTACTAATGTTATAAATGCGAACGTGTGTATGTTCGTATGTCCCGTTTTCATATCAACCGGCTGAACCAATTTTGATTAATTTTAACATACATTTGGACATAGGCTACCTTTAAGTCATAAATATTCAAGATTATTAAACAACCCTTTCCCTATTTTTATATAAAAATTAAACGTTGTTTGTTTGTTTATTTGTTGGGATTTTTAAAGCAAAAACTGCGTATTTAATCTACTTCAAATTGTAAACAGTAACTGTAGCCCGAGACTAGGCCTATTAAGATAGGAATTTTAAGATATGAAACTAATCAATATCAAAAATATTATTGTGAAGGCTATTTAAGTAATATTTTTTAAAATAATCATTGCTAACAGTTTACAGCGCATCTAGATTTATATTTAGCGGGCTATACCGCAGGTTGATACCAATCAATGATGGAACACACAAGTGTACCTAATTATTCTTAACATTTAGCTTAATTATTTGTTGAAGTGTGATTTCACTTCCCACAGGTTCAAGGTTACGAACGTGATTTAGAAATATCATGAATACAATCTCAATGGCCCATCTGTGCCGCGGATCGAAGCTTTCTCACGAGCAAACGTCAAAGTTAGCTCCCTCAATATAATCCTTATGTCCAAGTCTTCAACGAACACACTCGTGTTCACATTCGAAACGTTCAATAGAAAAAAGGCCTTTTATGTATTTTATATTAGTGTTTGTTTGAGAGCAATGTTTAGCATCCAGCTCTGTGGTTCTTTGTTATCTTTATTGACTGTGATAATATTGACACGAACTTGTTGAATGTTTGCCGAAACCGATTGAGTTCGAGATTTAGAGTTATTGGTAAATCGGTACTATACAGCCGCAGGCTATTTTTTTAATGGTAACACGGAATCAGATGTGTTTCAAAGACAAAAATCACTCCCGAATTAAAAAAAAATACAGCTAATAGATTTTCCTCGCGCTGACAAACTGCTATTTCTACAATTTATATTTATTTATTCTATACTACATCAATCTACCATAATAAAAATTTTGTAATGTATATTTTACATATTTATATATTGTATTTAACATGTATAATACATACATATTTTTGCATAAAATAGAGCCCTACTCTATTTTATGCGAACATGCGAAAAGTACGAGTTTACATCATTCAAACTATACGGTTTATTTATACAGTTATTTATACAAATACAACAATAAGTGTATTCAAATTGTATTTACTAGACAATAAAGGACGTATAATAGTCACTTAAACTAATATTGCAAGTTATACACAAAAGTAATAAGGCACGAAATATCTAAATAACATGACAGAATGAAATAGAATCGTAAAAGTCATAGACAATTAACCAATAAGACACAGACTAACATGACAAGTAATAAGTGGAGTCGTAAATATTAAAAATAAAACAGAGGTGCAGAATAACAAAACTTAACGAATATGGAATGGCGCGCAATAAATGCAACTCAAAC
Organism: Phocides pigmalion okeechobee; assembly: GCA_018251015.1. Classification (NCBI taxonomy): domain Eukaryota; kingdom Metazoa; phylum Arthropoda; class Insecta; order Lepidoptera; family Hesperiidae; genus Phocides; species Phocides pigmalion. The sequence continues at coordinate 3,433 of DWON01008650.1, read as the reverse complement.
TGCCATGACAATATAGTTCATAAATAATATAATTTATCGTTTAAAAATAAAGACAAACACTTTCATAAGCACCCAACTGATAATTATAATTTAAAATAAAAAAAAAACATATCATAGACAATGGCATCTCCAATTTTCTACTCTTAGGAATGCTATTTTTTTTTTCAATATATTTAGTAGGATATATAATATATTAATAGACACATCACTCCATTCTTATTTAAACTTGATTTCAATACAATATCTCATCCTATATTTCTCTACACATACGTATACACATACACATAATATTTTGTCAAATTTATATAGTACCAAAATAGTATACCCTTCCATTAAAAAAGGATTTTACGAAATCGGTTAATACCTTTACCTATGCAAACGTAAAAACAAATTAAAACAGATCAAATTAAAACTACCTCTTATTTTGAAGTCTATTGAAAAGCAAAAAAATATTTTTTTTATCTTATACTGAGACCTTTAAAAACTTTAATAACCAGAGAAGTGTACAATGTCTCAAAACAACTGCAACAAGTCCAAATACAGATATGATGTCCTGTTATAAAACCAATGCATACTTTCTGTCCCCATTATGACCAATGATGATGATGAATGATGAATAAAAGTATGAATGTTAAAAGTTAATGTTGTAAGTTAGTTGTTAAAAGAACTAAGCGCGTCACCCTTGATTTACTAAAAGCTCAATAAACTATCGATGTAGCCTGTTTGTAATAACAATGGGGTCGTTGGGGGCATCAACATTTTCTTCCTTTTTTTTGTATCGCAAGTGGAAAAGTGTTGTGTGCAGTAATTGTATGTAGATGTTAATGAAGCCATTGAACCGAGGATTACATTTTCCAACAAGAAATTGGCAATTTTTTAAAAGAAACGTAATGCTTTGGTTTTAAATATAACTCTTATACGATTTTGAACAAATATCCTCGCGGAATTTATACTACTTAAAGTTTAGCCGTGACCACGAGCCACTGGTTGGAAATATCGGCAATTGAAAAACATTAATCGTGAGTACCCGTTATATAGTCAATGAAAACTTTGCATTTATAGAAAAGATTTGTGTAGATGAAGCTTGAGAGAATTATGCGTCGCTTAACTTATTACGATTGCGTTCCACAAAATGTTTCGTACTGATGTAGCGCTATCACTATATTTGTCAAATAATATTTATTTATTCAAGCATGACAAACATACAATTATTTTGTATAATTAAAACCAATGTTTCCCATTATACCTTACATCGTTTTCACAAATAGCAAACACAGGCCTAGTGAGATCTCGGCATTAAAATGTTTTTTTACTATACGTATTATATCTATGTTTTTACTGATACATAATTATTTTGGTTTCTATGTACATATATAAAACTTTCTAATTATACAAATTCTTTATAATCCTCTCGCTTTTGAGTGAACCGTTGAACGTGAGAACATATTTCTAATTTAAATCTGTCTTACTAAGTGAAACATGTTTAGAAGTGGGAAAACTATAGTTCGACCGGGGAGGTACCACCGCCGCCCTCATAATCCGCCGTAAATCATTACTTGTGTTTCGTTTGGAGATGTGCGGTTGCCGGCTACAGTTTGAAGCGAAGGGACCATCTTAGTCCTCAGGAGTAGCAACGTATCTCCGTTCGAGCTCAGCCAGAATTCCGATGTTTGTGGTTGTACGTGGATGTATGTATATGTGCGATTACTTAACATCAGATGGTTTGCATGCTCGTTTGCCACTCTTCTCACATAAAAAAGAAACATATTGGAATGCGCGGAAGGGAAGTAATAGAAAAAACTATCTGGGAAACTGTAGGTGTGTTGTTCGCACAGGGTGCGGTGGAGCGGCTTACCGCGCAGAAAGCTCAATTGCACAAATTATCGCGGCTCCCATTGTGCTTCCGGATTCTCTTGGGTTTACCTTCGCACCGGCCATGTTCAGACGCACAAAAACACAGATAGCGCCTGGCAACGAATTTGTATTTAATTAACGATAGATAGTGACAATACATAGAGTAAAAATATAGATGGTGCCTATTAATTGACATGTGATAGCCAAAGAACGTTCGGTATACGAAATATTGAAACTAATGGTAATTAAAATAATTTATAATAAAATAAAAGCTATGAATTAAATAACGAGCAAAATAAATAAAACCATAGTTTCGTTATTTTCTTTTTCTTATTATCTCATAATAATAAATATTCAGAACGATGGCGGACACGGGACATAACATGTGAAGTGGATGTTACTATACAATATTTTCTAGATTCTGAATATGAGAATAGAATTAGATACCAAAACGGTGTTCATTTGCGATGCTATGTTAACCATAATTCAGGCATCTTCTAGCTGTTGGGAGAAACCAATGCCTGACAGCGTACGTACTTTGGTTTGTACTAATATGAAAAATATTATGGATTGTACCTTAAATAGAAAGTCGACGTAAGTTTTTGCATTGCAAATATCATCAGCCATAATTATTAAGAAATCGTATTTTCAATCCTAAAATTGTACCGATAATCTCTTAAATTAGAGCTCGACGTAATCTTTGCAAATACTATCAAACGTAAAGATTAAAATAAAGTAATTTTACGCCGGTGAACATTGTATATAGCGGCACTCTATTACATAATCGAAAATGTCAGATATGTAGACACGTGTGTACAAGCTGTACCGTGCTATTAAAGCCTTACGAAGGCTGGACGAGCGCTGTCTGACCACGGGACCGACGCAGCCACCACCGGTCCGCAATTAAAAACTAACTGGCCCTTCCGGGAAACCAAGCTACGGGTTCCCGCAGAATAAACCCGTGCCTCCACCGCCGACAGCAAATATAACTAAGAAAATGTTAACAAAAAGAAAACAAATTTTAATGGGAACTTTTTAATTTGTTTACTTCTTCAAGGAAAGAATAGACTATCTATATATGAACCATTGTGGTCAAAAACATATTTTAATAAACATATAATACTAAATATGCAGTTGTAAAATGAGTATGATACTTTTCTAAAGAGTTTTTGCTGGTATTTAATACATTGTATCTCAACTTTTACCACCTTTATGGATGCTAATTACTTTCAAGTATTTTTTTATATTAAAATTATGATATATTGATAATTTGAAAATAGGAAACACAACATACGAAGGGAAGAGGGGCCACTCCCAACACAGGTTTTTGGAACTTACCGGGGGCGAATCCACTATTTGTTAAGAAATTTGTAACTGTGGCATAATAAAGAATTTTTGACATATTTTTTTATTTATTTATATCAATATATTTGTCATATACATACTCAATAAACGTTTAAACTTAACTTCTATACAAAATGTCATTCTCTATTTTTCTTTAAATCGATATGGAATCAAAGGGAAAGTAGAATAGAATAGAATAGAATATACTTTATTGCATACCATAAAATAGAAGACA
>DWON01008649.1:0-11977 GCA_018251015.1 Phocides pigmalion okeechobee | reverse complement strand
AACCTAAACAATGTAAATGTGCTTTTTTATTGTGAAAGAAAAAAAAACGAGCATGCAGGCCACCTGATGTTAAGTGGTCACTGCAGCCCATGGAAAACCTCGTCCAATTCCAAATAGAACAGAAGTTCTATTTAAGGTTGGACGCGGATGCGTTCCTACTATTGAGGACTAAGATAGTCGCCTACAATATTGTGTATCCGGCAACCACACCTCCCCAACCGAAACAAAATACATAAAGAACATGTTGCTTTACGGAGTGTTATGAGGGTGGCGGTGGTACCGCCCCGGGCGGCTGACGGCTCTACCACCTTGATATTTATTAAGTGTATATAAATACTTTATCATGAAATAAAATATTTGAATTTGAATTTAGTTCAGTTGCCAGTAAGACAAATTAAAAAAAAATCAAATTCACTTTCAAGCGAGGCGACATACTCAATTCTCTAGATTAGCGACGCATCTACGCTTGACATTAGGGTGGACTTAATACTGTTTTGAGGTTAACGGTTGTAGGTTTCCACAGACAACACATACTACTTCAGACCTAATCGTAAGGACGGGCGGCTGACGGCTCTACCACCTTAAAAGGTGCTCATACTATTTTAGTCAGGCATGGCTAAGAACGTATTAACACTTTCCCTGCTGCGTACAACACTGGTGTGCATTGTGTAGCGCAACGCGCTTCCGGCTTGTACATCAATACATCAATCTGTGTGGATTACGGGCGAACATAAGTGCTTTACGTCGGAACTACAAGATTGCGAGCGGAAACAACGTGTGTGTTTGTTAATGTTATACAGATGCTAAAAATACAATATTTGTGTGAATTGTCGACGTCTAGTCTAAAGAAAAGCTTCAGTTCAGTGCCGTTTTCCGCAATCCTCAATCGATCTAAGATATGCGTCGTTGTCGAAGTGTAAAAACCGGATTTCTAATAAAAATCACCCAATTAATCCTTTGCAGAGAAAAGATGAAAAGGCATAGATTCCGCGTCACAGCGCATCGTAGCGTGATTAGGTGAGGACCTGAGGACTCGGTAACCAAGCTCCTGATGACGAGGTCCCCGCCACTCCACGACACTCGTTCTGAAGACAGCTTACAAGCTAATGCATACGAGTACCCCCCGGTCTTATCCTTATAGAATGAATAAATCATAGTCCTACTCGAAGGGCTTCTAAAATTAATAAGTTGTGGTTTAACTGGAAGGGTTTGGACCTGGTTGGGACCTTCAGCCCACAATTGGAGCACACAAATACAGAACAGGCTTTAAATAAATAAAACACCTTTTAAATAAGAACAAAAAAATTGTCTTTGAATAATTTAAACTGATAATTTACATTAAGTATTTACAAGTTATTAAATACAAAAAATAAATTACTTAACTTAAGCTTATAATAGGATTTTTATATTTATGAAAATTACGAAACCATCACTACGAAGGAACGAATTAAACCAATTTGTCACTCGAAGACTTGGTACTTTTGTCAATAATATAGAATTGTAAGTTATCAAGTTTTTCTACATAACTGTGCCTTGTACTGCCTTTTATTGAAAAATGTCATCTGGCGTACAGCCGAGGTTCTTAAATTTTACATTAAAAAATCATTAACACATTTGCTAAATTGAGTTCCTAATCTTAATGAGCATTGAATGAATCTATTAAGTACATTTGCCAAATTAAATTCCCATTCTTTATGGTCAGGGAAAAAATTGTTAAGTACCATTGCCATGTTGAATTCATAATCTCAAAAAATATTTATTAAGTACATTGGCAAAATGAATTCCCATTCTTGATAATGTCCTTGATGATTGATTCTTGATGGTTGAAAAAAAATCGATAAATGTCTTTACCAAATAGACTTCCTATTCTTGATGGTTTGTTAAAATTCTGTAAGAACACTTGCCAATTTGAACTTATTCTTGCTTATCACGGTATTGTGACCAGCCGCGGTAGGGTAACGGTGACCGTCGTCTTCGGTGGTGACCGTGACCCGCGTAAATCACCTGGTGTTCGTCATGATCGTCATGTGACGTCAGCTTCTTGGCACCTACTATCGCTGACAGCATTAGTGCCAAAGCAGAAATTGCTAGAGCCTGGAACAAATAATCGATAGTCAGTATCTGGTCTACTATTATCGCGCATTGCCTAAAATTTGCAGACGTTTGCGCTTTTTTATGTAAGCAGCCAAATTCACTTTTGCAACTCTTTTGACAACCATTACGTTAATTATTTATTAATTTGTTTTATTACAGAAAAGAAAATGTTTATCACCACCTAATTCTCAACTTATATCCACTTGAACTGTCAACAAACATAAAAAGAAAAGAAAAGAAAAGAACAGCAAATGAGATAGAGAAATAAGCAGTGTAGTTCATAACCAAAGTGCTGATTCTCTATTTTTCTTACACCTCAACAGAAGAGGAAATTATTAAATTATTTATTTATTTAAGGACAATGAACGGTTTATCGCCACTTAAACTAATTCTGAACAAGTCATATTATAAACAAAGAAAAGAAAATGAAATGAGATGGAGAAATAAGCAGCGTGGTTCGTAACCAAAATGGTGATTCTCTTTTTGTCTAACACCTGAACAAAAAGAGAGAGGAAACTATTAAAGCAATTTCGCTTGTCACGCCGCTCGAGCAAGCTGATGGCTAACAATTATCAACTTTTTCCAATTACAACGAGTACTTACACCGGATAAACTGTTATAAGATCAACCTTACCGCCATCTTTTATAGCCATCATGTATCTAAACAGGCTTGGTTTATATTTTTAGTGACTTAAATGAACGAGTAATTGTATTTTTCTTAATAAAAGAAGAAACAATTATAATGTGATTTTAAAGGTGGGAGAACGACCACCAGGAATGTACCACCGCCATCATAATCCGCCTTAAAGCATTATTTGTGTTTCGGTTGGAGAGGTGCGGTTGCCGGCTACACTTTGAAGCGAGGCGACCATATTAGTCCTCAGAAGTAGCAACGTATCTACGTTCGAGCTCAGATAGGATTTCAGTCGTACGTGGACATCTAGGGGCTGCGAATACTTAACATCAGATGCTTTGCATGCTCGTTTGTTACTCTTCTCACATAAAAAAATGTTAAAGTTAATCAAAGTTACTTCAATTTAAGTAAAGTAATGACGGTCTTTGGTCAAATTTAATTGTTTAAGAGTAGCGAGTAAATATGACGCGGTGGCACGAGCTTTTAAATGCGGATAATACCGTAGGGCATAACTAGTCTTAAATAACCTTGTATTAATAGATGAATTTTTAATAGAAGGCTTGAATAGGCCTTTTATCTCAAAGTTCGAATTTAGCGCACGTAGTTCTTATTTTTCCAAATTAAGTTCGTATTACGAAGTAATTGTCAGATGCAAAGCAACGGTGAAGGAAAACATCGTGAGGAAGTCTAGATGCCTAAAATTTCTCCAAAAAATTCTCTAAGGTGTGACGATCAATCCGCACTTGATCGGCGTGGATTATGGAATAACTCTTTTTCTGCTCAGAGAAAAAACCGTTGCCCGCATTTTTTATGTGACAAGAGCGGCAAACAAACATGCAAACCACCTGATGTTAAATTGTTGCAATCCATAGACAACCACGTACAACCGCAAACAGGACCGAAATCCTATCTGACCTCGAACGATACATTGCTACTCCTGAGGACTAAGATGGCCGCCTTGCTTCAAATTGTAACCGGCAACCGCACCTCTCCAACCGAAACACAAGTAATGCTTTACGGCGGATTATGAGGGTGGCGATGGTACCTCTCCGATCGAACTTTAGTTCTCCCACCCTCTAAAATACTTATTTCTTTACAGAACACGTCATGGCCACCAAAAAGTTCGCCGGTCCTTCCCCCTATACCTTCAAACCTTCGTATCCCGAAGTAGACTTTTTACATACAGAGTAAGTAAACTATTCTAGGTCGTGGAGCTTTATAGCTGTGGTTTCCAAAGGTTCAAACATCAGAATTAGAGAGGTTTGATCATAACCCACGAAGACTAAGTGCAGATTGGTAAGACATGCTCAAGAACTTAGAACAGAATTCTAGCAAATAAGTCGTCTCATTCTATATTATCATCATCATTTTACTATATTAAAGGTAGTCACGAGTATTATTATTTTTTATTTAATTGCTGATATTTAAATATCGACAAATAAAAAGCGTTAATTGTGAGTACCCGTTATATAGTAAAATTGATAACTATCGGAAAGATAGTAGCTTAAAATCGTATGTACTCATGTTTTATTTATCGTTAAAACAAGCGAGTACACAATTCTGATATTTAGTGGTCGCTACAACCCATGCACGTACTGATCTTACCTCGAGCAGAACTGCAGTCCTATAGGCAGGACAAAGATACGACCTTCTTATTAAAAGGAGTGTGAAGGTCGCCTTTTTGTAAGTGTAGTTGGCAACCGCACCTCTCCAACCGCAACATAAGAATTGCTTCGTGGCGGATTATGAGGGGGATAGCATCTGACCGCTTGAACCTAACAATTACCTGTTAACTTATTAATATTTACTTACAGATACGTGAACAACGTGACCACAAACCAGAAGTATACTCCCAAACAGCCATTGGTTGGTGCTATCTTCGGCCTGGGCCGCGCTGGCTCCATCCATCTGAGCAGCATCGTCCGCAACCCCCGTATTGTCCTCAAGTACATCGTTGACGACCAAAGCGACCGCTTCGAGGACCTGAGGAACTACTGGAACCTTGGTGACAAGGTCACCTTCCTTACGTCCAAGGAGAGCGACCGTGTTTACAAGGACAAAGAGTGAGTTTTAGAGTCATCAGAAACCCATTACTGTTCTCCACGACAAAGGAAGTTTAGACCATTAGTCTACCACGCTGGTCTTTTAAGGATTCGTCACCACTAAGAACTTGTTATATATTCAGGACTCTTCATAATTTTTCTTCACCGTTAAAGGAAGTGGTAAATTATTTCTAGTATGCTTTGAAAAACTTTGAAACATCTTAAGCCAATGATTCCCGGTGGATCCTTAAAGATTCTGCTAACTTGTCAATAACGAGTCTGTTTGTTTTAGAATAAACGTGGTCTTCATTGGCTCACCCACTTACACTCACCACGATATTGTAGTCAACTCCATTGCGAACAACAAGGACGTGTTCTGTGAGAAGCCGATCGCTGAGAGCATTGAGGAAACACAGAAGTGTTACGAAGCCGCTAAGAACAAGGGCCGTGTTTTGTTCGCCGCCTTCAACCGTCGCTTCGACCCATCGTACAGACGTCTGCAAGAGAAAGTCAGGAAGGGTGAAGTTGGTCATGTCCAGATACTCAAGGTTACCGCTAGAGACTCACCGCTGCCATCCATTGGCTACTTGAAAACTTCAGGTAATTTAGCAGCGTTCATTAACGAAGACAGCTGCAATCATTTTTATATCCCTTTGCTTAGCAAAAGTCTCTACCAAAGAATTAAAGCATATTCCACTATACTATTTCAAAACTAGTCAAAAGCAGAATACCTGAAATGTAGTCATTAGCATCCTATTATTATCCTATTATATCATATTAGCATTTAATTACTGATGTTACTTAACTTTATAGATGGTTACAGGTTAAAGATATGGTCTACTTAGTTACTTAAATAGAGGCGATCATCTTAGTCCTGGGCTGTAGTATGTGCTACTACGATTTGGCAAAATGAATTATAAATAACACATAAAATTTAAGTATCATGATGTTGTGCCGAGGAGACCAGTTTCCATTTATTTGCGAGAATTTCTATTTAAAACTTTATCACATACTAATAGAATAAGGTTGATTAAACCAATTTTACAGGTGGAGTGTTCCACGACTGTCTGGTCCACGACTTCGACATGTGCTGTTGGGTACTGGGAGAGCTGCCAATCCGCGTGCACGCGACTGCTTCATCCCTCATCCCTGAAATCAAAGCAATTGATGACTTCGACACCATTGCTTTCGTACTTACCTTCCCCTCTGGTGCCGTCGCACTGGGCGACAACAGCCGTTACTGCGCTTACGGATACGACCAAAGGCTTGAAGTTTTCGGAAACAAAGGTAATACAGCCGTATCATCATCTACCCGTTACAATGCTATTTAATTACAAGCAATTTTTGCCGGGACGGACGGGACTTCGGGACGGTGTGATTGCTGGCTCACTTTTGAACAGGATAGTCATTTTACGCCTCGCTAATAGTAATATATCAGTTATCCACTTCAAGTATCAAGTATCTCTGTGATCTTCTTCTATCGGACACGGTACTTCTTTCAGAATGGAAAGTTGGACCACAATCCACCATTGACCAAGTGTTGATTGGTAGACTTTGTAGTCCTATGAAGACTTTATGAAGAATTTTTAGGCATGCAAATTTCTTTACAATGTTTCCTTCATCGTCAAAGCAATTGGTAATAATTTTCTACAATATCGTACATTTGCTCGCACACTTTCAAGCTGACCTCTGAGCAATTTAGAAGATTTTGTAATCCGTTATTTCCAGGTATGATCAAAGTAGAAAACGAAAGACCCTGCCACTCCACCGAAGTATTACTTGGACATGAGGGCATCAAGCTGAATCCCATCAACTACTCGTTCCCGTCCCGCTACTGCTTCGCTTACAAGCGGGAGCTGGAACACTTCCTTGACGTTGTCCAGTGTAAGTAGAAATGTGGTAACAGTTTCTTCAATGAATGTATATTTATAGGAAGATATATTTACAGTTGCCAATACATCTTCCTTTGAAGGAGAAATTTTTTTCACCTTTTTAATGACCTCATGATATAACATCGTGGGAATACGTCAGGAAAAATATTGTCTTATATCTTGAGCGTATGTCGTAAATAAGCAGTTAGACTGCTAGTTCCACTCTTAACATGTATTTTGCTTCAGAAGACTGTCTTTTGGATGAAAGTGCATGTTATATATACGAGTATGATCAGATACGCTTATAAGGAGGTTGCAAGGTAGAATTTGTGGGATTGTGCAAGGAAGTCGCAGTCATGTCTATTTGTAACAATCACAAAACATCAAAAAAAAAAAATTAGTAAACGTCCATTTCAATATTCAGATGGAGTGCCAATGGACGTGACCAGCTGGCAAACTCTGGCTGTGAGCAAGATTGCCACCGCCGCGGAGGAGAGCGCACGCACCGGCAAGACCATCAACATTGACTGGAGCAAGGACGACATTCCTGCTGTTTACTCCTAAATCCTGACCACAACTCTTACACGGGCGTTATCATGGGCGTAGTTAGGCAAAGTACACTTAAAAACTTCTTTGGCACTGAAATAAAGTCAGTTAAAGCATTAATGTTCATTGTTAGACATAATGCACGATCTCTAATTGATTGACTGTCCGGTGGACGGCTGCTCCCTGAAATAATCCTTAGCTACGCCAATGATTGCGCTAAAATTGTTCGACTAGTTAACGAGATTTTGCATTCAGGAATTATCGAGAAACAGCATTGTATAAAATACCTTGAGCATTTATTTCGAAAATTCTATCTACTAATAAAAATAATCGAAAATATTTTGAGATGTTTACACTATTTTTTATATAAAATAAGTGACTATGAAATATCTGATTGACACATAAAAATTATATGTACTCTGTTATAACATTTTTGTATTTTTTTTTATTTTCCGTTGTTAAAAGGTTTTATTTAGTTTTCATTGTTTGTGTCCTGCAAGGGCCAAATCTAGTATTTGAAAATGTACCCCTATTGATGTACTTAACTGAAATTTGTTATCATTAGTCCTGAAAACATACGATTATATGTATTTAGTATCGCTGTAAATCTAAGATGGTCGCCACCACAATACCTCTGGCGCTTCTATTCTTCGCTTCCACTTCGCTCGTGCGCCCTACGGTGCCAATATGCCTCTCCTGACGACGGAAGTTCCTCTTTTAAGGATCCCAAGCTCCCTTAAGGGTATCCATCCGCCGCCAAGACACACACGCTAGCGACTCCATGTCTAGGTCTCACAGGGTCAACCCAGATAGGACACAGACCACCTCCCAGGAAATGGTGAGTTCCCACAACACTTTGTTCGCCACGACCCGATGTGGTTTCTGCAATAGGGACTGGATCCAGACGGTCAGAGCGTCTGTCAATACGGGCGTTCCCTATATCGCCATGGACACACCACTCCCGCGTAGAAACAGCGACAGACGGCCCAACAAGGCTCGAGAGCAGCCGGCTCAATACTCCCGCTGCTCTACACAGCAGGTAGGTACTGGGGATTACGTACCACATCGCTTTGTACATAAATCTAGGCCCTAGATTTACGTATAGAAGAGGCAGTCGTGGATAATCTCACCTGGAAAATATCCATCAGCAGTTCTGTCACCTTGCAAAATCTCCCATTTGAAAGAATCTGTACAGCTCTCAATGTAAAAAACTTATTGGGGCTGAAATCAAAGCCTTAATAAAAAGTAACAATTATGTTCCATTATGTTATCTCTCCGCGCAACATGTTTGCTTATCTTATTCTGAACGAATTATTAAAATATACTGGTAATCCGCTTCGGCTTCGCACGGTTAATAAAACATATATGTTACTTTTTTTTGTCGTAATAAACTGAAATCTATTAAATTGTGCAATGTGTTATCAATTTATCACAATATATATCAAAAAGCAGTTCAAAAAAGAAGGAAAGCTATCAATTCATCTGAATATATTTCAAAGAAAAGATCAAAAAAAGAAGGAAAGTTATAAATCCATCAGAATACACTTCTTCCTAATAATTTTTAAAAAAGGTTGCTTCATTCTCCCCCTTCCCCTCGGACGGCTGGACAGTGTAGACGTGTTTACTGCACGTTAATATTACCAACCTAGTTTAAATGAAATTAAATACAATTTGTGACTTTTATTCAACGTTAATAATAGGAGTGCAGAAGAACAAGGTGCACGTTGTAATTGCTCGCGTTGAAGCCGGTGAGAAAATTAACTGTATTGCCTCTATACCCCTATTCATCACTGGACGCATACGTCACCGCTAAGGCAGACGTCTCTTTATTGGTTGGATCTCATCTGTCCCTTACGCACTCACTATCGCTCGCTCTGTAGCATTACTGTTATCGCTCGGACACTCTGCGATCCTAGTACTGTGAGTTTTAACGCAGCCGCGAGCGCCTGGGAGTGTATAAAAAGATAAAAAAAAAAAGATAAAAAGATGCCTCTTCGTCGTACTCCTCCGCCATGTTCTCCGCATACAAGCAATGTAAATTTAACACCAGCAATTAACGCCACGGCTCCTATTTGTCAAAACATTCAGCATTGCACCTCAGAACCAGAGCTAAACATATCACGTTCTACAGAGGAATTGGACACTAGTTTTCCTAACGTTACCCAACGTATTAAGCGCAAGCGCACCGAGTGTGGAAATGAACAACTAGATCAATTTATGTTGGAAATGAAATCCATGTTCCAGGAGTTTAAAGCTCATCAGGTCTCGCAGGATTCTAAAATGGAAAAAATCTCAAGTGCTATTGAAGAAATTAAGAATCAAAGTGTTGTATTACAACACAGTGCGGACTTCCTTAGTCAAAAATTTGACTCTGTTCAATCTCAAATAGAAAAACTAGAATTCGACCGGAATAAAACCCTCGAACATATACAGAGTTTAGAGGATAAATTTGAACAGCTCGAGCGCCACAAACGGGCTACAAGTATAGAAATTAAAAATATCCCATGCACCACTGGTGAGTCGAAACAAATATTACTTAATCACCTGACGTCTATTAGTAATGTTCTTAATGTGTCGATTGATCAGCACTGCGTGCGAGATATATTTCGTGTCAACACTCGGGATCCTCAAAATAAAACTATCATTGTTGACTTTACAAGTGTGTTGATAAAGGAACTGATCATCAGAAAGTTTAAGGATTACAATAAACATAACAGGAAAAGCAAGTTGTCTACTGAAACGCTTCGCATTAAAGGCCCGCTGAAACCAGTTTTCATTTCCGAAAATTTATCACCTCGAATGAAACGACTCTTATACCTTTGCAAAGAGTATGCCAGGTCAAATGCTTTCGATCACTGCTGGGTGTCCCATGGCAGAATATTCCTAAGAAAGAAGGAAGGTTCTTCTGCGTTTCTCATAAAATGTGAGCAAGACTTGAAAAAGCTGAATCATCCAGAAGAATCGTGACTATTTTTATTATGTAACTTATCTTTTAAATATTGTTTGTACTTAGTCATAGTTGCCACACTACACACACACTTCTCACAGTCTCAAAAAACTTATACTATTATTTTTCCTCATTTTAATAAATTGTACTTGGTGCTGGTCCTCCAATACTATAAACTAGGGAGTTTGACAGCTGTTGCTTTTATATATCTACATTATGGATAGTAATTTAGAAATTAATAATGATATAGAACAGATAGGTATATCCCAATCATATATTTGTACGCCAGAGAATTGTCTGAAATATATTACGCGTATTAATGATTCTCTTACCGTTTTTCATCTAAATATCCGAAGCATTGGATGCAATTTTAATGAGCTACTTATTTTGCTAAAAAGAATCAATATCGTATTTGACGTTCTTTTGCTGAGTGAATGTTGGCTAAGCAAATGCTCGATCATACCAAAATTGCCAGGCTATGCTTCATTCCAAAGTAAGTATACAAGTCAGAACGATGGTGTCGTAGCATTTGTTAGATCGAATTTAGCGTGCACGGTACATAAGCCATATTTTAACGATGCTAATTGCCTCATCTTAAAACTTGGTAAAGAGACGGCATTGGTCGCTCTTTACAGGTCCCCATCTAATAGAAACGTCTCAAATTTCTTAGAATCATTAGATCTCACACTCAAATCACTCAAGGGTTTCAGAACTGTTTCAGTTATAGGTGATATCAATATTAATATAATCCCTGGATCCGGGGATCATAACTCTGATCCATACCTAATTGTAGCTGCTGCTAATGCCTTGCTCCCCGCTCATCTCTTCCCAACACGACAGTCGAACTGTCTTGATCATGTATTGTTAAAAACAAATACACCTTCGGTAACACTGGTTGTGGAGTCGTTTATTACTGACCATTCACCAACTATTTTAAGTTGTAGTCGTAAAACTATGACCAAGAAAGCTGCCATAAATAAATTAATAACAGATGAGGCTGCTTGTCTGAATGATATTAATAAATTAGATTTTTCTTTTATAATGTCCATGTCTAATGCTGAAACAGCAGCAAATGCCTTTGTAACCACTATCATGGCTATTATTGAAACACACACGCGATCAATGCACATTCCTAGTAAAAAACGTATCATAAAACCATGGATGACACCCGGTTTGCTTCGTTGTATCCGTAACCGTGACCATTTGCATAAATTATCTAAAAAAGACCCTGGAAACTTTACAGCTAGACAGACTTACACTCGGTATCGAAATTACTGTACAAACCTATTAAAAAATGTCAAGCAAGCATATGAGCGGTGTGAGTTTCAAAAAGCGAAAAATAACCCGAAGGCTACTTGGAACCTTATAAAAAACACAGTATTTCTTAGTAATAAAACCGAAAGCTGCACTGAACTGTTACAATCTGACGCAAACCCTTTTCGAACAGTAAATATGGTAAATAAGTACTTTAGCTCCATTGGTAGTCATCTTGCCTCTAAATTTAATACATCTTCTAGTAATAATGTAACCTCATGTCGTCCTTCCAATCCGCGATCCAATTCCATGGCTTTGATCGCTACAGACATTGCTGAAATTGAAAGTATTTTATTAGGTCTCAAAAAATGTGCTTTGGGCTGGGATAGAATCTCGATTACGTTGCTTAAAGCGGCACGACACACAGTTGTGCCTATTCTTACTCATATTTTTAACCTTTGCCTTTCTACAGGTGTATTTCCGTCAAAATTTAAAATAGCAATTGTACATCCCATACATAAAAGTGGTGATAGATACAGTATAAATAACTACAGACCAATCTCCGTTTTGACAACTCTATCAAAAATCC